>LPNX011041463.1:213316-292550 GCA_001517045.1 Pseudotsuga menziesii | reverse complement strand
ACCTCTTCTCGGGTATTACACTAAAGGAGGTTTGCACCTCGGGAGATTTGATCCCTCTCGGCGCTTGATAGAGCCTAGGATTTGGATCTAGGCTGGTTTATTATCATTTAAGTATATTTTAGAACATTAATTCATAGTCTATATGGTGAAAAATTAGCAATCTTGGGTTTTGAGGAAGACTTGAGATTATGTACATTTGTTTTCGAAGAGGATGTGTCGGTAGGGCATATTAAGTTTGTGTGACCAACCAATATTTGGTAGCTTTAGTGTCCAACTCGTCTGAAGTAGATGCAAGTTAGTTAAGGCGACGTACTAGCATAAGCTAGGAGGACCAAGGTACGGCTTGTCGAATGAGGGTGGGCAGCCAATGAGTCCTTGAACTCAAGACTCGTTGGAGGACAATGTGATTGGTGATGTGTTTCCCATGCTAGGACAAGCACATTGAGATGTGGATCGAGGATATGCAATAGCCTCACGCTGGGGGGATGACCTTCAAGCATTGTCAAGTGTTGGTCTACATGGATGACAACATCATTGTACATTGAGTGGCCAGATGTTTGATTGTCTTAGCTTCGGGAAAGACATAACAAGGTAGCATGTGGTTGGATGACGATGGTGTAGGATTGCCTATGATGGAATAACTATGTTCATATTTTGTAAGTATAAAGTGTGCTTGGCTTGGGTTCGGCAAGGGCATTTCTATGAGACGTAGTTCAGAAGATACAAGTCAGTTGTTAGTTATGCCCAGTTAACAAGGGCACTTTGGTGCAACTAATTTTTTTGAATAGTATAGGACTCTTAAAGTGAAAAATAAATCTAGGCTCATTACAACATTGTTATTTATCAATAAATCCAAATTTTTTAGAAAAAAATTATATTATAATATATTTGACAAAAAATTACATTATAAATTTCAAAATTAATCAAACATGTATATCTGGAATGTATACCGTAAAGATTGATATTAAAATTAAAATCAATTATATATATATAAGCAGTTGAAATAAACGAGCTCAATTTTAAAAAAAATCAAATTGATGCATAGGATTCTTATTCGTGGAAGAATGGATGTAATTTTATTTTTATTAAATAAAATTAATTAATTGGTAATTATTATAATTTATTTTTTAATCGGTTTTACAAATTAAATTGATTTAAATATAGGTGAATAAAGTATTGGTGGTCGTAGTATGCACGGATGTTATAATTGGGATTAAAGAGAGTACATTAATATTCTGACTCAAATAGGGAGCAGGTCTTAGCGACACCCTTTAGATCTCCGAAAATAGAGTTGCATATGGATTTCAAACAAAAAATGAAAGAAAAACGAGGACTAACTCAACTCTTAATCATATTATTTTTGGTATATTTATGTCAATGCTACATTTCAAAAAGAAAAAATGTTAAGAACACTTTCGAAATTTATATGTATAATAAATGGGTGAATCTTTCTAATATATAGAAAAAATTGAAGGCTATTTATCAATAATTTAATATGTATATATAATTTTTTGGCTAATATTTCATTCTATTATATAGTCTTATAGAATGTTGGTGAATCCTTCACTAAATTATAAGATATTGTAAAATATTGGTGAATATTTCACTCAATTATAAAATATTGTAAAAGTTTGGTGAATCTTTCATCAAATTATAAAACCTTGTAACATCTTGGTGAATCTTTTGCTAGGAATACTCAGCTTTTGATTTTACGAATTACTATGGTAGTGCAATAGAAGAGCATATACCAGAGATCGACTCTCTCGACTCCTAAACCCTCAAATGAACAAATGCATGAACGAGGAGAGGAGGGATTTATTTATACATTTCACAAGTAGTATTGAGTCATTCACAACTGGAGGTGTTGGTGAAACACAACTACACTAACTAGATTCAAGGCAAGTAGGGACTCCACCTTTTATCTCGTTTCTTAATGGTCCAACATACATGTGGGGACCCAAATCTTGACATAGCGACAAACTGATAGAATTGAACAGTTTAGAGTGTGGAGTGATTATGACACCTGTAACATCCCATATTTAGACGGTTTATCATAATATTCACCTTAATTTTATAAAAAAAAAGAGTAGGTAAAATATTTAAATTATTTAGTTGCTTAAACTTGAGAAACGGTTAGGGTTTTATCCCCACCGAGCTGATCCCAACCCTTGAAAGAGGGTGGTAGGACTTGAGGGAGGAGAACTCGAATATGAAAAAGAGACTGCATTAGTGCAAAGAAGGAAAAAAAGGAAGGTAGAGTGCATGCTTGATATAGTTTCCATGCCGAGAGCGAGGTCTCATTGTTGTTCTCTTTTTATATGTGTTTTTCTTTTAGTTCAGCTTTAGGCTTCAGCGCAAGAGGAGGGACGACCTCTACCAAGAAAGCACGATAATTACATTGTTGAAACTTTGAGGAGTGCATTCCTTTTCTGTGAGAATTGCAAACCTATTTGTTCATTTATTAATTATTATCTTACACTTCATAAGAGAAGGATCTCTCCTTGTATAATTGCGCCGAGAGGCGCTCTACAGCCCAGTATGGGGTAGATCTTGTAACGTTACGTAACGTTGTAACGTTATGTAATGTTGTAACATTACGTAACGTTACATAATGTTATGTCGGCTATAAAAAAATAGAACATAATGTTATGTCGGTTATAAAAAAAACACAATATAGGGGAGATGTTGTAATATTTTTACTTAACAAAATAATAAAAAATGTTGGCCTTGCACATGGTTTTAAAACCATGTGCAAATGGTTTTTATGCACATGGTTTTAAAACCATGCACATACTTAAGAAATGTCGGCCAGAAAAAACCTAATATGGGGGAGATGTTGTAATCTTCCTAACTAACAAAACAATAAAAAAGTAAAAATTTAATTATCCGTAAAAAAATATGGGTGAGGAAAAAAACACAATATGGGGGAGATGTTGTAATGTTTTTACTTAACAAAATAAAATAAAAAATTGGCCTTGCACATGGTTTTAAACAAACCATGTGCATGGTTTTAAAACCATGTATGAGGAAATATTGTAAAGTTAGTTCATAAAAAAATAAAAAATAATAAAAAATATTATATGTGGGCCATAAATAATATTAAATATTAATAATAAAATATTACATATGGACCTTAAATAAAAATATGTGTTTTTTGGTTTGAATCAAATCAATGGATACCTACAAAGAGATTTGATCCCTCTCGGCGCTTGATAGAGCCTAGGATTTGGATCTACGCTGGTTTTAATCCATCATCTAGTATATTGTGGAGAACGAAACCCCTAAATAATTTAGATAATCTACCTAAATAATTGAGTTTGCTGTAAGATTAAAGATTCTGTTTTATTAGGTTTCTTCTTAAGGAGAAGTATACTCTAGCTTTCTCTCGATTTGACTTTAGAAAAGATAGATTTGAGGATACATCACCTCCCCCTTTGTGTTGTATTTAAAAGAGATTTAGTCTTAACTTCCTAAATCTTTGATGATGAAAGTTTCATGTACCCATCTGTTGATGCTATGCATAAATAAATTTTTTCCTTAAAAAAATCCAGTCATGGGTCCTGAAACACCCTTCCACATTCTTCCGGAAGCTTAAAAACCACGGTAATAGTCGTTCTGCTATCAACAGATCCACTCTGTAACCAGAAAAGTCATTTCTGCGTGAAACTTGGTTATTTCGTCTTCCACCCTCTGCATTCTGCATTCCGCATTGTGGCTTGCGGTAGGAGGAACTCTTATATTTGCCACTGTTATTTCTTGCCTTCCCACTTTCCGCCTTCCACTTTCCGCGGCGGGCTTCGGGTAGTGGAAACCTAAGGTTCGGCATCGCCAACTGTTACCCTTCCGGCTTTCGTAGCGGGCTCCAGGTAGCGGAAACCTAAGGTTCGACATCGCCAATTGTTATTCTTCAGCCTTCTGCGGCGGAATCCAGGTAGCGAAAACCCAACACGCGACACAGTCGTTTCCTCACCTTCCGCTTTTCGATTTTCAACTTCTGCATTCCATTGGCGGACTTCAGGTAGTGAAAAGCTCAGAAACACTTTCCTTTATCTTCGGATTCCCGATTTCTTCCTTCTGCCTTCCACATTCTACTGGTGGACTTCGAGTAGTGGAAATCCAACATTTGCCTTAACCAAAAATTGGAAAAACCTGTTATTGTTTAAATCATCCAACGTTTCAGACTTATCATGTTAGTCCATCATCAGGGGTTCTCGCTATGTTTTTTGACCATGTTTTAACCATTTTATGTTTTTCCTCCTTCCACCTCCCGCCTTCTGCCTTTCGCAAGCGAAGTCTAGGATGCAGGAACACACATTTTTTTGGTTAGGCTCTCACAGGTGGACATTTTCTGAAATGTGGAATCCTGTGGTAGTAGTTTGAATTCCTCGATGTTTCGGGCGGAATAGTTCAGCCCATCATCAGGAGATACGATGAAGGTTTTCGCCTTGTCTTAATTTAGACCCAGGGTTTCAATTAATAGTGGTGAGGTGAGGAAAGATTGTAGGGTCGGTTTTTAGGTTTGAGGTCGGTGTGTAAATGATTTTTCCATTTAATTAAATGCTATATATTTCAATTTATATGTTTTTTTTAATAAAATTTCTTTTGATTTTAAAAATATAATTATTTATTAGTGGTAATAAATTCTTAATAGATTATAAAGGTTTATTACTTGGTAATTATTAGATTATTTAAAGTATAAGGTATAATTTGTTTGTTTTTTTAAATAAGGGTTTATTTCCTATAGATGTAAGGTTTTATGAATATTTTGGTTTCACTATTTTAAAGTAAGTTTTAATTTTAATGCATAATGAGGTATTATACTTATTAAATTATTTTAGGTTTCTTAAGAAAATGTTAGGGTTAAGATTCATTTTGTATTTTGTAGTGAATCCTCAGAAAATGTAAAATAAAGGTTTTAAAGAAAAAAAAGTAAAGTTTTTCTTATTAAAATTTTTTGTGGGTTTTAATATTTTACAAAACATACTTAAAATATTTTTATTTTACAAAATATTTTAAATTTTTTTCTTATTAATTTTTTTTTGGTGGGTTTTAATATTTTACACTATTTAAATTAGAAATAGTACAAATGTTTGTTAATGTTAACATGTAGAATAAATTTAAGTTTTTATAAAATTATTTAATGTTTAAATTTAAAATTTGGGTTTTAATATTTTACATTATTTAAATTAGAAATATGTTTAATAATGTTAACATGTAGAATAAAATTAAGCTTTTTTAAAAAGGTTTAATGTTTAAATTTAGAAAAAAGTTAAGTTATAGGTAAATTAATCTAGTTTTGGTTTTTTTTTTATGAAAAGTTTTAATTATGTTATAGATGTTGAAAATTTTGTTAATGTATGTGATTTTTTTTAGTGGTGTTTTTGTTGGGTTTGTTTTTTAATAAAGAAATAATAGGCGTCTATGTTTTACTTAGTTTCCACCCATCATCTCTATTAATGTTTAGAGGGTGCTTCTCAATTTCAATGGCTTCTTTGACGCGTATTTTGGTGTAGTGATCAATGCCGACAATAACCTTTGCGTCTTCTATGCAGATGTGGTGTTTGGAAGTTACAGAGTGCTCAAATAGTGTCGATTTCTTAGTGTGACCGTGGATAATGTCCGCACTATGTTCTTTTAGTCTTAGTTGGATAGAGCGACTTGTTTCACTGATATAAACTTTTCCACAAGTGCAAGGGATACATCAGATCCCTTTGTTTCTGTGGGGGTCAACTTGATCTTTTTCATGATCAAGGAAGCTATGTAAAGTGTTCAAGGGGGAGAAAGCAACCCTAATTTGTTTCTTTCGTAGGATGTTAGCAATTCTATCAGTGGTCCCTTGTATGTAGGGGAAATTAATGGTCTTAGTGATATCGCGTTGCTTAGTTTTTTGTTTTATTATATGTGATTTTCTTATGGTGTTTTCAATTTGTTTATTGTTATAACCATTATTAATGAAAATATCTTTAAAGTGTTTTAGTTCCTAGTCTAGGTGAGTAGGATCAGAGATCTGTTTGGCCCTTGTGGCTAGGGTATTAAAGACACCGATATTTTGAGCAGGGTGATGATGAGAGTCTGCATGGATGTCTTTGTCTATGTGTGTTTTCTTGCGATACGCTTGATGTGCTAGTGACCCATCTTCGTTCCTAGTGATAAGAACAACTAGAAAAGGGAGCTCCTTATTGTCCTCAGTTTCCATGGTGAATTCAATGTGTTCAGATTGGTTATTCATGTGTGTAAGGAAGTCCTCAAGCTTGTCCTTTCCATGGGGCTAGATAAAATTAGTGTCATCAACGTACCGTCTCCATTGTTCTGGTTTGTAAGCAAAGGAGTTGATGGCTTTTGCTTTGAAGTGTTCCATGAAAAGGTTTGCTACAACTGGGGAGAGTGGAGAACCCATGGAAACACCATGGGTTTGCTCATAGATGTCACCACAGAAACTAAAAGAGGTAAAACCTAGGCACACCCTTACTATGTTGGTTGTCTCTTCATCCATAAGTTCTTTTATAATGTCAACAACTTCATCAACTGGTATTTTTGTGTAGAGGGAAACCACATCGAAGCTTACTAGGATATTTGATTCTCTTAAATTTAAAGTTTTGATGTTTTGATAAAGTGAGAGGAGTCTTTGATGAAGGATTGGGAATGACCTACCAGCGATTTGTGTTACTGGGAGGGTATCATGGTCTCTGCAGCATTTAAGGAAGGTTAGGTCAGCCAGGAAGAGGGCAATTTTAATCCATTTCTTTTCGAAAAGTAGTATCTCATCAAGCTTCTCCCTTCCATACAGGGACAAGATATTTTGGTTAACGCTTTCACAGGTGGAAATTTTCTGAAATGTGGAATCCTATGGTGGTAGTTTGAATTCCTCGATGTTTTGGGAGGAACAGTTCAACCCATCATCAAGAGATACAATGAAGGTTTTCTCCTTGCCTTAATTTAGACCTGGGGTTTCAATTAATAGTCATGAGGTGAAGAAATATTGTAGGGTCGGTTTTTAGGTTTGAGGTCAGTATGTAAATGGTTTTCCATTTGATAAGTGCTATATATTTCAATTTATATGTTTTTTTAATAAAACTTCTTTAAAAAAAAATAATATAATTATTTATTAGTGGTAAGAAATTATTAATGGATTATAAAGGTTTATTACTTAGTAATTATTAGATTATTTAAAGTATAAGGTTTATTACTTGGTTATTTTTGTTATTTTTATGCTTCCGCCTTCCACCTTCTATAGGTGGATTTCGGGGTGCAGAAAACCAACATTTTGCATTGTTTCAACTTTTCTTTCATCTCTCGCCTTCTGCCTTCCGTAGGTGGATTACGGGGTGCAGAAACACTTAAATCATATGCATTCTGACTCTGTAACCAGGCTTCTAGCCTCCATGAACTTAAGCAAAATGCGGTGGAAAAACACAAACCATATATAAATGCAAAATGTAGGGACAATTTAACAATAAATCCTACTTATATATTTAATAAGCATTCAACACATTCATAATAATTCATAAACAAATACATTGCATAATGTAAAAAGATAATACTTATCTTGAAGATGAATTTGTCCCACAACTAGCCAGCTATGTTGCTGCAACGTTCCACCCAACCATAGGCCATTTGTGTTCATCCATCTCTCAACACAACTGCCACCCCCAAGCTGGGCATGATTTTCACAAGGAACTAGGGAACAACAGGATCACACATAGCCAGAACACATCAAAACACAACCAAGCCAACCTCTAGTTGGGTTTATCATGCTGTCTAGCCAAGCCAACACACCGTTGGGTTTATCAAGATGCTAAGGAAATGACTCACACATGGTCAAATGCATAACAAGACTCAACCAAGCCAACTAAAGGTTGGGTTTATCACGCTGTCCAACCGAGCCAATATACAATTGGGTTTATTAGGCTACTAAGGTAGTGGAAAGGAAGAATTGCTAAGCTAGTGAGCTCAATCACAGAGCTAGGGACACCTCTAAAATATCTATCTGGCCTGGAATCCACAATACCTACACACCCAACACAAGGAAGTATCCCCTTCTTTGCTGCATAGCCTCTTAGGCCATACCTTCCCTTTTAGTGTTCTTAAGGGTGTGCATAGAAGATTAACCAACCAATCTTATCTTTCTGTGAGGTTCCCTTCTGCACTAGGTTTATCAAGCCAATTATGGGTCTCTTTCACTCCTAAGTCTTGCATAAAGTTTAGAACCAAACCAGGGTACACATCACATCAAACCACAAGTGTTGGGCACAACAAAACAGGGTTCCACTTTGTAACACAAGAGACCAGGGTTCCATACCATTATGTAATATAGGAAAACATTGCAGAAATGCATAGCAATACTCTTCTAACTCTCGTTGCACGAAGAGGAAAAACTCTATGAGATAATACTCACGAACATTCAACAACCCACAATGAACCTCGAAGGACAACCCGTTTCATGACTCCAGATCATGAAAAACCTAATCGAATGGATTGAAAGAATGACCAAAACGTTCTTGGTGACCCCCAAAAAGATGGTCTAGGCACACATTCACATGGTTACTTACTTCAGAAGCAAGAATCTAGCTTCCCCAGACTGCAGGCCTGCTTAGAGACGAAAAATGACTGCCATGCCTTTCTTTGCCCAAGGCATTAACTACCTCAACTGTTTTTCTAGAAGAATTGAATGATTGAGTGCAGAGGAAAAAAAGGGTAGTTGAGAGTTTATGGGTTCTCCCATTGACATATGGCCTCACCCTATGGATCAAGAGTTTGACTAACTCCCCTCCCTATTCCTTGTGAAATCATGCCCCCATCTCTTTTGTTGCATTGCATAGCTAGTTGTAGTATTTTATAAACTGCATATTTACATGATATTTAAAAAATATAATGTGCCTAACTTAGCACTATAACCATCGGCATCGACCTTGATCGCCAATACACAAAACACCAAATTAGTTGTAGGGCCTTGGCCTTGAGCTCCTTATCATGATTTAATACAATATTTACATCATGTACAATTTTAATACTATGGGGTCAAAATCGGGGTATTACATTCCCCTCTCCCTTACATTAGCATTGTCCTCGGTGCTCTACAAAATTGAACAAAAATGTATGTGCCAATCGCATGGCATCCTGCAGCTCCCATGTAGCCTCATCAATATTATAGTGCTTCCATTGCACCTTTACTTATCCAACGTATCGATTCCGGAGCACTATGACCTTCTTATCGAGGATTTTCAATGTCTCGGTTTGGAACTCTCCCTCGAGTTCCATCTAAATCACATCCCAATTTATCACATGGTTAGGATCATGCACATATNTGAAAAACATTATGAGCTCTAGTGCTAGCAAGCAATGCAAGTCTATATGCAACTGGCCCTATTCTTTCAAGCACTTCAAACGGCCCACAATATCTAGGTGATAGCTTGGAACAACTCCCAAGATTCAAGGAACTCTTTCTTGGCCTCACTCTAAGGTAAACATGGTCCCCAATACTGAACTCTCTATGCACTCTATGCTTATCTGCATAGCTTTTCTGTCTATCTTGGGCTGCTTTCAGGTTATGCTTGATCTTTGCAACCTCTTGCTCAATGTCCTTTAGCAATTCTGGACCAAGCACAATCCTGTCCACTGGGTTATCCCAAGTCATAGGTGTCCTACACCTTCATCCATACAAATATTCATATGGACTCATTCCCAATGATGCTTGTTGTCCATTATTATAGGAAAAATCTACCAAGTGTAGATAATCCTCCCACTTTGTTGGTTTTTCCATTACATACATGCGAAGCATTTCTTCAAGCACTTGATTCACTCTCTCTGTTTTCCCATTGGTTTGAGGATGGTAGGTGGTGCTAAAGTTCAACTAGTAAAAAAATCTGCAAACAAACACTTCCGAAAATTGGAAGTGAACTTGGTATCTCTGTCAGAAATTATTGCCTTAGGCAATCCATGCAATCTGAAAATTTCCTTCATGAAAATCTTCGCAATGGCATCAAATTTATATGTGGACTTAACCGGTATAAAATGTGATGCCTTTGTCAACTTGTCCACCACAACCATGATGGAATCATGTTGTCTCACAGTCATTGGAAATCCTGTAATAAAATCCATTCTGGGACTGGAAAAGGCTGTAATAAACTTGCTGGGTCTTGATGCTCAACCTTCACCTGCTGACATTTCATGCACTTAGAAATATACTCAACAATGTCCTTTTTCATTCCTGGCCAAAAATACTTCTTTCTAGCTGTAGCAATTGTTTTTTTATATCTTGGGTGACCAGAATATGGAGCTTGATGGATCTCATCCATAACAATTCTCCTCAACTCTGCCACATTTGGAATATAAATTATGTTCTGATAAGTAAGAAGTTCATCTTGTTCCAATTTATATCCCTCATACTTCTTTTCAAGGCTTTGTTGCTGCAACTTGGCCTTTATCTGCACGTACATTTCATCCTCAACAATATGATTAATAATCTACTACCTCAAATTTGGTTGGAAAATACTAAGAGATACCACATGCATTTCACATACCTTCCTGTTGAGTGCATCAACCACCTTGTTTTCTTTTCCC
This sequence comes from Pseudotsuga menziesii, assembly GCA_001517045.1. NCBI lineage: Eukaryota > Viridiplantae > Streptophyta > Pinopsida > Pinales > Pinaceae > Pseudotsuga > Pseudotsuga menziesii. The sequence goes on along the minus strand of LPNX011041463.1, from coordinate 281,990 downwards.
TTTACGTGTTTGATTTCAAAATCAAATTCACACAAAAACTCCAGCCATCTAGCTTGCCTAACATTTAAATTTGGCTGATCAAACAAGTATTTCATACCACAATGGTCTGTCCTTAGCTCAAATTTTATTCCCATTAAGTAATGCCTACACATCTTGAGAGCATGTAATATGGTTGCAAGTTCTAGATCATGAGTAGCATAGTTCGACTCATGTTCCTTCAAATTTCTGGACTCATAGCATACCATGTGGTTGTCTTACATACAAACTCCTCCAAGTCCTTAATTACATCCATCACTACACACCACAAAGTCTCTTTCTGGGTACGTAATTTTCAAAATTGGTGCACTTGTGAGAATATTCTTCAACTGCTGGAAGCTTTCTTCACATCTTGGTGTCCATTCAAACTTTATCCCCTTCTTTTGCAAAGAAGTGATTGAATGTGCAACCTTGGATATTCCTTCAATGAACCTCCTGTAGTATCCTGTAAGTCCCATAAAAGAACTCACATCTATCACATTTCTTGGGGTTGGCCAATTCATAATGGCCTCAATCTTCTCAAGATCCACCGATATGCCCTCCTCTGAGATAATGTGACCCAAATAATGAATTTTATCTTTATAAAATTCACATTTTCTCAACTTTGCATATAACTTATGCTCCCTTAGAAATTTCAATGTTAATCTCAAATGTTCTTCATGCTCTTCTTCATTCTTAGAATAAATAATAATTTTATCTAGGAAGACAAGAACAAACTTGTCCATATACTATCTGAAAACACTATTCATGAGACACATGAATGTAGCTGGTGCCTTTGTGAGACAAAATGGTGCCACTACAAACTCATAGTGTCCATACCTTGTTCTAAAGGTTGTCTTATGAATATATTCCTCTTTGATTCTTCCCTGATCGAAACCAGACCTCAAGTCAATATTTGAAAATGCCTTTGCTCCTCTCATTTGATAAAATAGGTCATCAATTCAAGGTAAAGGGTATTTATTCTTCACAGTGAATTTGTTCAACTATATGTAGTCAATACATAACCTGAGTGTACCATTTTTCTTTTTCGCAAACAGAACTAGTGCTCCCCACGGGGACACACTTGGCCTGATGTATTTCTTTTCCAACAATTCATGAAGGTGCATCTTCAACTCTAGAAATTCTAGTGTGCTCATCCTGTAGGGTGTCTTGGACACTGGGGCTTCTTGAGCCACAAGGTCATTTGTAAAATCAATGATTATTTTTGGAGGAATTCCTAAAATCTCTTCAAGAAAAACATCCATGAATTATTGCAATACATGAAAGTCCTCCAACCTAGGAGTTTCATTCTCCATTTCCTCCAAAACATGGGCTGCATACATTCTACAACCTTTCCTACAGAAATTCTTCAGCTGCATTGCTGAAATCTACCTAACAGAAATCACCTTTGGAATGCCTCTTACAACCCTTGGGTTTCCTTCTTCATCCATGCTTTCAAATTTCTTCTTATAACAATCAAGCTTAACTTTGTGTGATTCTAACCAGTCCATTCCAATGAGAATATCATGGGAACCAAGTGGCAACACATTCAGGTTTGCATAAGTGAATACCCCATCCATGACCAATGGACATTTCTGTACCACTTCACTAACTGTTCTCTTGGTTCTAGTGGCCAGATGAATTAACCATGATTTGCTATGATTTAATTTCTTAAAAGCACAAATCTCAACAATTTTAGGAGTTATATAAATGTGAGTAGATCCAGGTTCAATCAAAATAGAAACAGATTGCTCAACAATCTTACCTTCAACTTCAACCACAGTTAACTGGTGATCTTCCTGATGGTCCTCTCGCACTGCATATATTCTAGGAATGGTCCTTGAAACTTGACCCACTATTGAATATCCTTGGATGTTCTGAACTTGCCTTACGTTCCCATTCTCATGCAGACATTTCCTACGCATATGGTTTCCTCCACATCTCCAACATTGGAGTGGTTCTCTTGGATCCTTTTGATCTCTTGGCCTGTCTCCCATCATTATGGATGGATTAGTCACAACTTGTGATGGCTACCTTTGTTGATTTCAGAAGCGAGAGGGTTTGAAACCTTTCTTCCTTTGGTCAAACTTCTCATGCTTCTTGTCCTTCCATGCTTTATGGGAATCAGGTTTTCTTTTGTTCTTATCATAGCAATACTTGGCCTTCCTTATAGCCTCTTCTAGAGTTTGAGGTTCATCAAAATCAATCCCGTCTTTATATGCCTGAGGTATTCCACTTAGAAAACACCGAATTTTCACTTTATCGTCCTTGATATACCTGAAATACCTCAACATCTCCAAGAATTTATTTGTATATTCTTCCATGGTCATCTATCCCAATATCATCTCATGGAACTCTTTGATCTTATCGTCATAGTACCTATTAGAAAGGTACTTATGTTTGAAATATTTCTTGAATTGTTTCCACACAATCTTTCTTTCATTGATCTTCTTCACTTGTCTGAGGTTCTTTCATTGGATACCCTTGCATTTGCATTTCTAGAGTAGTCTTGGACTTGGAAATACTTTTTCATCCCAAGAAGGCAAGCTTTAGATTCTTGACTAGATTTTACCTCGCCATTAAAGGTAGGAGGCCTTGCCTTCTTAAATTCATCACGCGAATTGTTCCAGCAATGCCTCTTTCTGTTATTCGTGTGAGAAGAAGAGCTTGAACCCCTAGCGGATCCTTCAGAGTCAAATGATCCACTAGAAGAAATTTTTCTTCTTCTAGCGTTGCTCCTACTTCCTTCCGGATTTACTTCCCGATGCCCACAGTTCATCTGCATTTGGATGTCTGTTAAACTTTGCAACATGGCCGCGTTCAACTGATTTGGCTCTTCCTGAGATTTAATAATTCTCTCACTATATTCTCTGCAACTTTGCAATCCCACCCTTAGGCTTCTCATGGTGGATGCAATATATGGGGGAGTCTCTTGATATCTTCTCCCATTGTATTTTGTTTTAGCATTTCCAACCCAAATGTTTTCCCCCATGGCATATGCCTTGAGCCCATAGGGATCATGTACATCGTTCATGCTGTAGATTCTCATGGCGAAGACAAAACCAACTTTTCCAACTACCTATGACTTTGCAAAATGTGTTAATAAACACCATTGTTAGCTGCACAGAAATATCAGAATCTAAAAATCACTTACCGACTATTCACTGCAGTTTTTCTCTCTGCAAACTATCCAACTTGTCCCATCTAGGCCCAATGTTATAACCAATGGATCTGAAAACTATTCACTTGGCCCATCTAGGCCCAATGTTGTAACCAATAGCTCTAATACCACAATGTCACGTACCCATATGTTAATGCCATGCATAAATAAAAAATTTCCTTAAAAACATCTAGTCTTGGGTTGTGAAACACCCTTCCACATTCCTCCTGAAGCTTAAAAACCACTGTAACAGTCGTTCCTCCACAAACAGATTCACTCTATAACTAGAAAAGTCATTTCTACGCGGAACCTGTATTTTCCTCCTTCTGTCCTCCACATTCCGCATTCTTCAATGTGGCTTGAAGCAGGAAAAACTCTTAGATTTTCCACTGTTATTTCTTGCCTTCCTACTTTATGCCTTCCATAGTGGACTCCGTGTAACACCTCGGTTTTGACCCCATTTGCATTAAATGCACATGATGTATATATTGTAATTAATCGTGGTGTGGAGCTAAAGGCAAAAGCCCCACCATCGATTTGGTTGTGTTATGTTTCGGCGATTGAAATCGTTGCCGATGGTATATCGTGATATACGGCACATATTAGTTTTGGCATCATGTAAATATGCATCTTCAAAATGAACCTTAACCAGCTATGTCCATGAAACCATGATGAAAAGGGCATGATTTTCCTAAGGATAAGGAGGGGGGGAATTATTAAACTTTGAGCCTATGGGGATAAGCCATGTGTCAGCTATTGAACCCATTTGGTTGTCACCCACCCTTTTGACTTACTCACCTTTCCTTGTCTCATCAGCCAACTACCACATTTAAAACTTTTTGATGTTAGTTGGGGCAGTTATTGCTGGGCAGTGGTGTGTGGCAGGACTATCAGCCCTTTCCCACATGCACACTCCACCAACAGACCCTCTCACTTCACGTGGGAAAGGAAAGTGCAAGATTCCATTCTACATTCTTCGATTTTCCATTTTTCCATTGTTTTGCCCATCCTCACGTACAGGTTGGGATTGTTTCCTCATGTAGCGAGCTAGGGAGCCATTTTCTGTCACCCACGACTTTCCTATGAATGAGCCATTCATGATTTCTGCTGTGGGGATGTGTTTTCCATACTGATTTTGTGGTTTGAGTATATGTTCCCTTGTCCATGTTGATAGTTTGATCTCCTCTCCAATTCTCCAGGCTGTGTATTTCCCATTGCTTCAATGTTGAGATCAGGGCTATTGTTTTCCCCATGATTTGTGGTTTGATGTGAGTTATTTTTTGTTTTGGTTTGCGGTGGCTATTATTGAGCCGTTTTGGCCACGATAGGGCCAAGAACGACTCAGGAATCGGATTTGTGAATTGCTTGTTTTGCTACGTGTATGCAGTAGTTGGTCTTCAAACTGTGTTGGAATGGGGATGAGGGCTTGGTTTGCTTGATAAACCTGGTGTGTTTGGGAGACACATAGACAGAGCTAGAGGGATGAATTTCTTCTCCACAACCCCTGAATAGCACTGGATGGGAGGTCAGGGCCTGAGGGACTGTGTATCAGAGAAGGGACTGATTTCCTTGTGTTGGGTGTGTGTGGGTTTCCTAGAAGTCAGGCTAGTTATGGTGTAGGTGTCCTTGGCTCTTCAATGAGCTCACTAGCTTAGCATTTAGCTTTTCCCATCTCCTTAATGGCTTGATAAACCCAACTACGTTGGCTTGGCTGACGGCCTGATGGCCTAATAAACCCAACGGTGTTGGCTTGGCTAATTTGCTGATGGCCCGATAAACCCAATGGTGTTGGCTTGGCTGATTTGTGTATCCTTGGCTATGTGTGAGCCTTCTTGTTCCTTATTCCTTGGGGAATCATTCCCAGCTCGGGGGTGGCAGTGTTGCTGAGAGATTAAGGAGCACACTGGCCTATGGTTGGGTTGAACGCTGCAGCGACGTAGCTGGTTGCGGGACGAATTCCTCACAAGATAAGTATTGTTGTCTATTTCATCTTTGTAATTATATTTGATGTCTAATGAATTATGATGAACATGTTGAATGCTTGAATGTATGGTTTTGCTTCCGCTATATGTTGAATAATTATGCATCTCTGCATGTTTAGTTCAAAGCATTTTATTTCAGTATTACATGTATGTACATGTTCATGGGGCTAGTTACCCGGATGGTTAATGGCATGGTAGTGTTGTCTTTGTCGGTCGGAGGGTCGAGGATGTCACAGCTTGTGGTATCAGAGCTCATGTTGTAGCATGTGCCTCAATGGGCCATGAGAATCAATGATAGAGGCAGGTTGCCCTTTGCCCAACATGAAGAAATGGGAAATCTGAGAAATGACAGAAAATTTCAACAAAAATTTTCTGAGTGTGAAAAACATCAGAAGGATTAGGCTGAATCCCATCCGATACGTCGGAGGACTTAGCTGGAAGCTCATCTGATGCTCTGGATCACCTTGACGGAAGTTCGCCCGACAAGAACCAACGAAAGAAAATTTTCAAAATTTGTTCAAGTTTGGAGTTTTGTCGGTGGTTTCAGCAGGAAGGAGCTAAGGGTTTCGACGGAGAGGAGCCAACGGTCTCGACTAGGTTAAGCCGAGACACAGTCGACAAGGAACCGCGGCGAAAAAGTTTTTCAAATTTTTTTTAAGTGTTGAAATCATTGAAAGGCATCAGCTGAAGACTACCGATACGTCGGCTCAAATCAGCTGAAGTCCGTCGAAACGTTGGCTCATTTAGACGGAAGGAATTTCGATGCCATAGGAGGTAAAAAGGTGAAGACGGAGCTGAGGTGTCGGCGAGGCTCGCTGAAAGGGAGCCGACATGGTAGGAGAAGGGAGAAGAAAAATTTTCTGAAATTTTTTTTAAGTCTGGGAAATATCGGAAATTTTTTTTCACTGTCTTTCGGGAGAAGTTCTCAGAAGCATTGTCAGAAGTTGATCGTTGAAGAAGAGTTGAGGTGTTGGCTGGGATCTCCTGAAGGAAGCTGATGTGGCGGCGGACGTAGGAAGAAATTTTTTTGAAGTATGGAAAACATCGGAAAAATTTAGGTGATCGAGCAGCTGAGGCGGCGGCAGACGAAGGAGGAAATTTTTTCAAAGTGCAGGAAGCGTCGAAAAAATTTAGAGGATCAGTCTGCCAATACGTCGAAGAAATTTAGAGGATCGGTTAGCTGATGTGTCAGAAGCTAGAGGAACATCGCCTCGAAACGTCGAAAAAATTTAGTGGATTGGACAGCCGATGAGCGTCGGAAGAAAGATGAAGATCAGACCGCCAAGGTGTCGGAAGTGTAGTCAACTAAGGACCCAATAAGTTGGATATTTAGTTGGGGAGGGATCCAATTTAACAAAAGAAAATTTTGAGTTTTGAAGTGGGATTTCTCAGCGGTTTTTCAGTAGGATTTTTCAGCAGTTTTCAGTGGATTTTCAGGGCTGAAAAGGAAGAAATTTTGTGTTTTGGGAAAAAAATTTGTAATTGTATGATTTTTCCAGGAAAAGGTAAGTTATTATGATTTATATCAATTCTATGGAGCTAACGGTTGTGTTACTAACACGTTTGTAGAATCATAGTCACCTTCAAGGGAAGTATTCTAGGTAGTGCGATTTGGTAAAGTAAGTTGTGGTTCAGTTATGAGAACCCATGACGGATATGATGCTCGGGATTCCTATGAGCATGCGCGAGATGCCATGGGAGAAAATGTTCGTAATGGAAATGATGACATAGAATCTAATGGAAGGATATTCCAAGAGACACCGCCAGATATTGCAGCCACCATGAGAAGCTTGATTAAATCCCAGGAAGAGCAGCATCAGTTGAATGCTACTATGTTGCAGAGTTTAACAGACTTGCATAGAAATATAGACTCTGGGCGGGGTACAGTAAGACTAGAAGGCAGTAAGAGCTGTACTAGGAGAAGAAGAAGGAATTCTAGTGGATCGTTTGACTCCAAAGAATCCAGCGGGGATTCAAGCTCTTCTTCTCGCAAAGGAAAGAGAAAGAGGCACCATAGGGATCGCTCTCGGGATGAATTTAAGAAGGCCAAACCTCCTACATTTGATGGTGAGGTAAAGACTGGACAAGAGGTTGAATCTTGGTTTCTTAGGATAAATAAGTACTTCCAAGTTTAGGATTATTTGGGAAACATGAAGGCAAGGGTTGCCATATTCAATCTGAATGGATTAGCATCCATTTGGTGGTAACACTTCAAGCAAGTAAAGAGGATCAGTGAAAGGAGACTTAAGTGGAAACAGTTCAAGAAGTATTTCAAGTAGAAATACCTCTCTGACAGGTATTATGATGACAATATTAAGGAGTTCCATGAGCTGAGATTGGCACAGCAGAATGGAAGAGTATGCAAATAAGTTCTTGGAATTATTGAGGTATGTTAGGTACATTAAAGATGAAAAAGTGAAGGTCCAGCATTTTTTGAGTGGATTTCCTCAGTCTTACAAAGACAGAATTGAGTTTTATGAACCTAGAACTCTTGAAGAAGCAATAAGGAAGGATAAGTATTGCTATGAGCAAAGCAAAGGTAAAGTTCCTGATTACCATAAGGAATGGAAGGACAAGAAGAATGAGAAGTTTGACCAAAGAAAGAAAGGTTTCAAACCTTCTAACTTCAGGAGTTAGTAGAAGCAGCCATCCCAAGTTGTGAGTAAGCCAGTTGGAGTGATAGGAGAAGAGCCTAAAGATCCACAACAGAATAGAGGACCACTTCAATGTTGGAAATGTGGAGGACCCCACATGCGTAGAATTTGTCCACTCAAGAATGAGAGTGCAAGGCCAGCTTATAACATCCAAGAAGCAGAAATAGTGGGTCAGGTAGCAAGGGAAGTCCCTAGGATCTATGCAGCATTGGAGGACCTCCAGGAAGATCACTAGTCAACTATGGTTGAAGTTGCAGGTAAGATTGTTGAGCAATCTGTTTCTATTTTGATTGACCCCGGTTCTACTCACAGTTACATTACCCCTAAAGTAGTGGAGAATTGTGCTTTTAAGAAAGTAAAGAATAGAAAATCTTGGTTAGTTCAGCTAGCCATTGGAACTCAGAGAAAGGTTAGTGAAGTGATAGAGAAATGTTCGTTGGTCATGAATGGATTGGTCACTTATGTAGATCTGAATGTTCTACCACTTGGTTCCTATGATGTACTCATTCGAATGGATTGGTTAGAAGCTCACAGGATAAAGCTTGATTGTTATAATATGACTTTTGAATACATGGATGAAGAAGGGAACCAAGTAGTTGTGAAAGGTATTCCAAAGGTGATTTCAGTACGACAAGTTACAGCAATGCAATTGAAGAAGTTCTGTAGGAAAGGTTTCCAGTTGTATGCAATTCATATTTTGGAGGCATCGGAGGATGAAACTCCTAGGCTGGAGGACTATTAGGTGTTACAGAAATTCAAGGATGTGTTTCCTTATGAGATTCCAGGGCTTCCTCCAAAAAGGGACATTGATTTCACAATTGAACTTGTGCCAGGAGCAGCACCAGTGTCCAAGACACCCTATGGGATGAGTACATCAGAGATGCTAGAACTGAAGATGCAACTGCAAGAGTTTGTTGGAAAAGAAGTATATCAGATTGAGTGTGTGTCCTTGGGGAGCACTAGTTCTGTTTGTAAAAAAGAAAGATGGTACACTTAGGTTGTGTATTGATTACAGATAATTGAACAAAGTCACTATGAAGAATAAATATCTTTTGCCTAGGATTGATGACCTCTTTGATCAAATGAGAGGAGCAAAGGTATTTTCCAAGATTGACTTGAGGTCTGATTACCATCAAGTGAGAATCAAGGATGAAGACATTCATAAGACAACCTTCAGAACAAGGTATGGACACTATGAGTTCGTATTGGTACCATTTGGTCTCACAAATGCACCAACTACATTCATGTGCCTTATGAACAATGTCTTCAGCAAGTATTTGGACAAGTTTGTTCTTGTTTTCCTTGATGACATTCTTATTTATTCTAAGAATGAGGAGGAGCATGAAGAGAATTTGAGATTGACATTGCAATTGCTCCGGGAGCATCAGCTGTATGCAAAGCTGAGCAAGTGTGACTTCTATAGAGATAGAATTCAGTATTTGGGTCACATTATCTCAGAAGAGGGTATATCTATGGACCCTAAAAATATTGAAGCCATTATGAATTGGCCTACTCCAAGAAATGTGACAGATGTAAGATCTTTTATGGGGCTTGCAGGATACTATGCGAGATTCATTGAAGGATTCTCCAGAGTTGCACATGCCATCACTTCTTTGTAAAAGATGGGGATAAAGTTTGAATGGACATCGAGGTGTGAAGAAGGCTTCCAGCAGTTGAAGAATCTTCTCACCAATGCACCAGTATTGAAAGTTGCAGATCTAGAGAAATATTTTGTGGTGTGTACCGATGCATACAGACAAGGGCTTGGAGGAGTCCTTATGTAAGACAACCACGTGATATGTTACGAGTCAAGAAATCTAAATGAGCATGAAAAGAACTATGCCACTCATGATCTAGAGCTTGCGGCCATAGTACATGCTCTCAAGATGTGGAGGAATTACTTGATGGGTAGAATATTTGAACTAAGGACCGACCATTGTGGTCTGAAGTATCTATTTGATCAACCTACTCTGAATGCTAGGCAAGTGAGATGGCTGGATTTTTTATGTGAGTTTGATTTTGAAATCAAGCACATAAAGGGAAAAGAGAATAAGGTAGTTGATGCACTTAGCAGGAAGATGCAGGAAATGCATGTGGCATCTCTTAGTATTTGCCAATCATATTTGAGGTAGCAGGTTGTTAATCGTACTACCAGAGATGAATTGTATGAGCCGGTAAAAGACAAATTGCAGCAACAAAGTCTTGATAAGAGGCATGAGGGATATAAATTGGAAGAAGATGGACTTCTTACTTATAAAGATAGAATTTATATTCTGAATGTAGTAGATTTGAGGAGAGTTGTTATGGATGAAATCCATCAAGCTCCGTATTTTGGTCACCCAGGATACCAGAAGATGATTGCTATCGTCAGAAAACAGTACTTTTGGCCAGGAATGAAAAAGGACATGGCTGAATACATTTCAAGATGCATGAAATGTCAGCAAATAAAGTTTGAGCATCAACATCCAGCAAGTTTGTTACAGCGTTTGCCAGTTCCAGAATGGAAATGGGAAGTTATTTCCATGGATTTTATCACAGGATTGCCAATGACTTGGAGACAACATGATTCCATCATGGTTGTGGTAGACAAGTTGACAAAGGCAGCACATTTTATACCGGTTAAGTCTACGCATAAGACTGATGACATTGCAAAGAGCTTCATGAAGGATATTTTCAAATTGCATGGATTGCCTAAGGTAATAGTCTCTGACCGAGATGTCAAGTTCACTTCCAATTTTTGGAAGGGTTTGTTTGTAGATTTGGGTACAAATCTAAACTTTAGCATTGCATACAGAGAGAGTTAATCAGGTGCTTGAAGACATGCTTCGCATGTATGTGATGGACAAACCAACCAAGTGGGAAGACTACTTTCACTTGGTAGAGTTTGCTTATAACAATGGACAGCAGGCATCCTTGGGGATGAGTCCATATGAAGCTTTGTATGGAAGAAGGTGTAGGACACCAGCGACTTGGGATAATCTAGTGAACAGGGTTGTGATTGGTCAAGAACTGCTTAAGGAGATGGAGTAGGAGGTTGTAAAGATTAGGCAGAATCTAAAAGCATCCCAGGACAGACAAAAAATCTATGCAGACAGGCATAGGGTGAACATGGATTTCAGTGTTGGGGATCATGTTTACCTCAGAGTGAGGGCAAAGGAGAGTTCCTTGAAGCTTGGAAGTTCTGCCAAGCTGTCACCAAGATATTGTGGGCTATTTGAAGTGCTTGAAAGAATAGGGCCAGTTGCATATAGACTTGCATTGCCTGCTAGCACTAGAGCTCATAATGTTTTTCATGTTTCTTTTCTTAATAAATATGTACATGATCCTAAGCATGTGATAAATTGGGATGTGATTCAGGTGGAACCCGAAGGAGAGTTCCAAATTGAGCCAATACGCATCCTCGACAAGAAGGTCACAATGCTTCGAAACCGAGCCATAGGGAAGGTAAAGGTGCAATGGGAGCACTACGGTCCTGAGGAGGCTGCGTGGGAGCTAGAGGATTCCATGCGGTTGGTACATCCATTTTTGATCAATTCTGTGGAACACTGAGGCGGTACCTGTGTAGCATTTTGTTCAAATTTTGTAAAGCATAGAGGACAGTGCTATTGAAGGGGGACGGGAATGTAACACCCCGGTTTTGACCTCATTTGCATTAAATGTACATGATGTATATATTGTAATTAATCATGGTGTGGAGATAAAGGCACAATCCCCACCATCGATTTGGTTGTGTTATGTTTCGACGATTGAAATTGTTGCCAATGGTATATCATGATATAAGACACATATTAGTTTTGGCATCATGTAAATATGCATCTTTAATTAAAATGAACCCCAACCAGCTATGTCCATGCAACCATGATGAAAAGGGAATGCTTTTCCTAAGGATAAGGAGGGGGGAAATTATTAAACTTTGAGCCTATGGGGATAAGACATGTGTCAGTTGTTGAAACCATTTGGTTGTCACCCACCCTTTTGACTTACTCACCTTTCCTTGTCTCATCAGCCAACTACCACATTTAAAACCTTCTGATGTTAGTCGAGGCAGTTATTGCTGGGTAGTGGTGTGTGGTAGGACTATTAGCCCTTGCCCACACGCACACTCCACCAGCAGACCCTCTCACTTCACGTGGGTAAGGAAAGCACAGGATTCCATTTTGCATTCTTCACTTCTCCATTTTTCCATTGTTTTTCCCATCCTCACGCACAGGTTGGGATTGTTTCCTCACGCAGGGAGCTGGGGAGCCATTTTCTATCACCCATGACTTTCCTGTGAATGAGCCATTCACGATTTCTACTGTGGGGGTGTGTTTTCCATGCCAATTTTGTGGTATGAGTATATGTTCCCTTGTCCATGCTGAGAGTCTAATCTCCTATCCAATTCTCCAGGCTGTGTATTTCCCGTTGCTTCAATGTTGAGATCAAGGCTATTGTTTTCCCCACGATTTGTGGTTTGATGTGGGTTCTTTTTTGTTTTGGTTTGCTATGGATATTATTGAGTTGTTTTGGCCACGATAGGGCCAAGAATGACTCAGGAATTGAATTTCCCTGTCCAAGTTGTGAATTGTTTGTTTTGTTGCGTGTATGCAGTGGTTGGTCTTTGGACTGTGTTGGAATGGGGATGAGGGCTTGGTTTGCTTGACAAACCTGGTGTGTTTGGGAGCCACATAGACAGAGCTAGAGGGATAGATTTCTTCTCCACAACCCTTGAATAGCACTAGAAGGGAGGTCAGGGCCTGAGCGACTGTGTAGCAGAGAAGGGATTGATTTCCTTGTGTTGGGTGTGCATGGGTGTCCTAGAAGTCAGGCTAGTTCTGGTGTAGGTGTCCTTAGCTCTTCAATGAGCTCACTAGCTTAGAATTTAGCTTTTCCTAGCTCCTTGATGGCCTGATAAACCCAACTATGTTGGCTTGGCTGATTTACTGATGGCCTAATAAACCCAACGGTGTTGGCTTGGCTGATTTGCTGATGGCCTGATAAACCCAACAGTGTTGGCTTGGCTGATTTGTGTATCCTTGGATATGTGTGAGCCTGCTTGTTCCTTATTCCTTGGGGAATCATGCCCAGCTCAGGGGTGGCAGTGTTGCTGAGAGATTAAGGAGCACACTTCCCTATGGTTGGGTGGAACATTGCAGCGATGTAGCTGGTTGCGGGACGAATTTCTCACAAGATAAGTATTCTTATCTATTTCATCTCTGCAATTATATTTGCAATTATATTTGATGTCTAATGAATTATGATGAACATGTTGAATGCTTGAATGTATGGTTTTTCTTCCGCTGTATGTTGAATAATTATGCATCTTTGCATGTTTACTTCAAAGCATTTTATTTTAGTATTACATGTATGTACATGTTCATGGGGCTCGTTGCCTGGATGGTTAATGGCATGGTAGCATCCTCTTTGCCGGTTGGAGGGTTGGGGACGTTACACTCCAGGTAGAGAAAACATAACATGTGACGTAGTCATTTGCTCACCTTTCGCTTTCTAATTTTTGACTTCCTCATTCCACTGGCAGAATTCGAGTAGCGAAAAAATTAGAAACAGTTGCCTTTGTCTTCGGTTTCCTGATTTTTTCCTTCTGTCTTCCGTATTCTGCTGGAGGACTTCGGGTAGCAGAAATCCAACATTTTCCTTAACCATTTTCTATTTTTCCTCCTTCTTCCTTCCATAGGCAGAGTCCGGGATGTGGGAACACACATTTTACTTGGTTATTTCTGTTCTTTTTTCGCTTTTGCCTTCCGTAGGCAAATTTCGGGGTGTAGAAAACCAACATTCTTCCTTATTTCAACATTCATTTTCACTTCCTTCCTTCAGCCTCCTTCCTTCCGCCTTCTACAAGTTGATTCTGGGGTGCGGAAACACTTAAGTTAGATGCATTCTGACTATGTAACTAGGATTCTAGCCTCCATGAACTTAATAGAAATGTAGTGGAAAAACAAAAGGCATATACAGATGCAAAATGCAGAGACATTTAACAACAGTAAATCCTACTTAAATCTTTAATAAGCATTCAATACATTCATAATAATTCATAAACAAATACATTGTAGAATGTAAACAGATAATACTTATCTTGAAGATGAAGTTGTCCCACAACTAGCTATGTCGCTGCAACGTTCCACCCAACCATAGGCTAGTTGTGTTCATCAATCTCTCAACACAAGTGCCATCCCCGAGCTGGGTATGATTTCCACAAGAAACTAGGGAACAACAAACTCGCACATAGCCAGAACACATAAAAACATAGCCAATCCAACCTCCAGTTGGGTTTATCAGGTTGTATTGCCAAGCCAACACACCGTTGGGTTTATTAAGATGCTAAGGGAATGACTCACACATGGTCAAATGCTCAACAAGACTCATCTAAGCCAACTAACAGTTGGGTTTATCAGGTTGTCCAGCCAAGCCAATATACAATTTTGTTTATCAGGATGCTAAGGCAGTGGAAGGAAGAATTGTTAAGCTAGTGAGCTCAATCACAAAGCTAGGGACACCTCCATAAGATATATTTGTCCTGTCATCCATAATACCTACACACCCAACACAAGGAATTATCCCCTTCTTTGTTGCACAACCCCTCAGGCCATACCTTCCCTTCTAGTGCTCTTCAGGGTGTGCATAGAAGATTAACCAACCACTCTTATCTTTCCATGAGGTTCCATTCTCCACTAGGTTTATCAAGCCAATTATGGGCCTCTTCCACTCCTAAGTCTTGCATGCATTTCAAACCCAAACCAGGGTACACATCACAGGAAACCATAAGCACTAGGCACAAGAAAACGGGGTTCCACTTTGTAACACAGGATACCAGGGTTGCATACCATTCTGTAATACATAAAAAACACTGCAGAAACATGTTGCAATACTCTTCTAGCTCTTGCTGCGCGAGGAGGAATAACTCTACAGGATAATACTCACGAACATTCAACAACCCACACAATGAACCCCGAACAACAACCCGTTCTGTGACTCCGGATCGTGAAAAACCTAATCGAATGAAATGGAAGAATGACCAAAACGTTCTCGGTGACCCCTGAAGAGACGGTCTAGGCACACATTCACATGGTTACTTGCTTCAGAAGCAAGAATGCGGCTTCCCCAAACTGCAGTCTCGCTCAGACATGAAATCTGACTGCCATGCCTTGCTATGCCCAAGGAATTAACTTCGTCAATCGCTCTTCTGGAATAATTGAATGATTGAGTGCAGAGTACAAAAATGGTAGTTTAGAGTTTATGGGTTCTCCCATTAACATTTGGCCTCACCCTATGGCTTAGGAGTTTTACTAGCTCCCCTCCCTATTCCTTATGAAATCATGCCCCCATCTCTTTTGTTGCAGTGCATAGCTAGTTGTGGTATTTTATTAAATTGCATATTTACATGATATTTCAAAAATATAATGTGCCTGACTTGGCACTATAACCATCGACGTAGATCTTGATCGCCAATACACAAAACACCAAATCAATGGCAGGGCCTTGGCTTTGAGCTCCTTGCCATGATTTAATACAAGATTTACATCATGTACAATTTTAATACCATGGGGTCAAAACCAGGGTATTACAAAAAGAGACTGTCTTTTGATTGGTTGGCACCTCTGCGCTAGGTATAAGAGCATAAAAAACCCTATTATGATTGTTTATGCTGAGAGTGAAGAAATTATTTTTCTAAAGACATGTTTTATTTATGAAGAGAGTTAACCTTTGGTAGTATTGAGTGAGAGCAGAGAGCTCTTGCTCCTTTAGGTATATAACTTGTATGTTTATGGTAGAGGATTAAGAGGCACAAACTCTTGATCGCCATTATGTACATCGTTCCTTGTATTGTGAAAACCAACACACACACACACACACAGGTGTGTGTGCGTCGTAAGGATAGTGAGGTTATGACCTCCTTTGTGTTTGTGTTAACAACGCGCTGCAGATTATGGAAGGTACAGTCCTGGATAAATGAACCTTTGCATAATTTTATATTTGATTCATTAAACCATGCAATTGAAACTCAGAGCTAGAATGTTATCTTAAGTTGGTAAACTGTACAAGAATAACCCCCGGTCTTGAAATAGAAAGATAGGGTATATCCCTTTTTCCTCCTACTATTTGTTAGCCGAGTAATTAGGGAACCGGTTATTGAAAGAAAAATCAGTACAAGTTGTTTGTTTACATTTTTGGCCTATAATATCAAAATATGAAATCTTTCTA
Source organism: Pseudotsuga menziesii (assembly GCA_001517045.1). NCBI lineage: Eukaryota > Viridiplantae > Streptophyta > Pinopsida > Pinales > Pinaceae > Pseudotsuga > Pseudotsuga menziesii. The sequence goes on along the minus strand of LPNX011041463.1, from coordinate 265,977 downwards.
ATAGAAAGTATTCTCTAAATTAATTTGAGGAGTGGGGAAGCTCCTTGTTAATTTTGTGATTATCACAACCTGATTGGGTAAGGATTAACAACTATGAATCAAATCCCTTAATCTTTATAGTCAAATATTAGTTGAGAATAACGTGAAAGAGGGAATTCTAGAATATAGTTTGGTGAAAATTGTCGAGTGAAATATGTGATAGTAATTTCAACATAAATTATCATTCCAAGAAGATCGTAAACTTATGAGGTACAAGAAAGATATATGTAGGGTCAGAGTAACACTACTACCTTAATCTAACATTCCGTACGACTGAAATTGAAACACTACTACCTTAATCTAACATTCCATGCGACTGAAATTGAAAACACATGTGACTTAAATCTAAGAAAACATGCGACTAACTTAATCTAAGAAAACACATGTGACTGAAATTGAATCTAGTTTACGAAAGTAGGAAATAACATGAAAATAAATTTAATCTAGAAAAGTATGAAATTGCATGAAATACACTAATCTAACAATCAACATTTGACATGTGAGCTCACATAAAATCAACACTACTAATGCATAATAAATAATTCAAGATCAATGTGGAGAAATGAAAGTGCTTGTATTAAACCATCAATCCATTACATAACAATCTAATTCAACTTCATGACTAATTCCTACTAAATGACTAACTCTCCAAAAAGACTTTACATAAATTATTTCTCTATTTCCACACTACTAAAGAGGCCTCCCCTAGATGAAGAGAGAGCATCTTATTTATACATTAGTTGCTTTGAAAAGAGGATAAGCAACTAATAAATGTAGATCCACATGGATTGGTTTAATATTTTGTTCTAAAGGAAAAATATTATTAGCTCGCAAAGAGAATATTAAGATGGTGATTGGATTAAGATAAGAGTTTTATTATTGTTTCAAATGTTTTGATGAGAATGTATGAACAAAGGTTTTGAGATATTATCAATATTAGAATCTTAATAGTGATTAAATGAATTAGAGGATATGTATTATAATTCAGAGATAAGGGTTCCAATTTGGTTGCATGTGAATTGGAAGCTATATAAATGTAAAGAAAAAATAGTTTTATAAAGTGATCATTTTGAGGAAGAGTTTATAGAGTGGTCCTTTTTAATATGTAAATTCATTAATGGTACTAATGTTTTTGGTAGTTCAAAGATGTTTTAAGGAGATTTTATACCCCATTTCGACGTAATTGGCATGGTGGAAGTTGGGCTTGTTACAACACCCACGAACCATTATTACAACATGAAGTATTATTGAGAACCACAACCTTAATATAATGTATAAATTCCCAATTATTGTATTTTCCAAATCTCTCATATTTAAGATACCCTCTAAGAAAAAATAACCTTCTTATCTGTTTATAGATACGAATGCCACATTTCCCTTTCTTTGGTTGATAATCAAAATACGAATTATGTCATTTGATTTAGAATTTTTAGAGTTAGTTATAAACTTGAAATGGTTATTAAAAATAAGAACATACACTAACAAGAATCGAAAGCACATTAATGCATCATCACACATATAGTTAGAACTACTCTGTTAAAGATTGATTTTTCTAGATAAACTGAGGAAATGTTTGTATCCATGTTCTTGGAATTTTTGAAAGTGTGCAAAATGTGGTAAATTTTTTTTATCACCCTCATTAAATGCAAAATGATAGATATCAAATAGTTAAGTATATTCCTTGCACATAATATATACAATCATGATGGAAATGAAGTATCGTGTTCCAACTAAATCATATCTTGATCATACATAACTAGATCCATTTCTGGATTATGATAGCAATTACACATAAAACAAAATCACCAAAAAACATTTTACTTATGAATGACCTTTACAAAAACCAAAATATCATGAAACAAGTACCGAACCCACAAAATTTAGGTCATAAATAAAATTTACGAACTTGACAATACAAATAAAAAAATCAACCAGTCACGAAATTCTCAATACAAATAAAAGAATCCACCAGTACGCTTTAGACAACTCTACAAGAAGACAATCAAAATAATGACCATTCCACTATATCCCCGCAATTATAATCAATGTGCATTCGTTTATATTAAAAACATCCCAAACGTCAACAATAAAAGACATAAAACATGAACATATACACTCTTAATAATGCTTTAGATCAAATAATAATTGCAAAGAAAGATCCTAATAAAAGAACATTTGAAACGGCTGGGTCAAATTCAATTTGAATATATAAAAACCATGTGGCATATCTCCATCAAGAGTAGCATCTACAAACAACATATAAATGTTAGTCGATAATTTAAACATGACAAGGCATAACATAATTCATATATTTTGAGCTCTATAACACTTTCACAGAACCAATACTCCTGGGAAAGAATAAAACCCTAATAACAACGAATGAACCATAAGAATCAAAAGTGCCCTAGAATTCAAGAGGCCTCAAAAAGCATCCATGACAAAAAATACGATAAAAGGTAAATTTTTACAATATAATAATCTACTATAAATGTAGATAAAAACAATTAAAATCATGATAAAAAGCATACCACATTAATTATTGGATAAAAAGTGTGATGAGAGTTTGTATTCTCTCATAAATTGCATGTGCGACATGCCCCTTCAAGACCTAATCTTTTGACAATGGAGTTGTTATGTGGAGATTTAAATGCCTAGAAAACTAAGAATGAAAAGTGGAATTGCATCAACTAGAACATTTACCCTACAACCGCAATCCGATGTGGGCGATCCATGAACCATTGTAGCCTTTATATAGAACAAAATAACCCTCGATTTTCTGTTCAATACTGGAAATCAAGGACTCAAGGAAGGTATCTCATGAAATTGACTAAAAATACAGGTCAAATGCAACCATATGACTGAATAACAAGGAAAATGGAGGGAAAAATAACCCCTGGGAGCCTCCATTACTGAAAATTGGGGGCAAAGGAGTGAGCTCACTAGATTTTCTCTAGAAATTGGGGGCGAAAGATAGATTGGAGGGAGATTTTGCTATGGCGAAAATAGTTTTTGTCATTTTCCTCATTAATATACAGGAGACTATTCATTTTGGATTTATTTTTTCCTAATAAATATTGAGCGAATATATTTTAGCTGAAAAAACCAATTCCATATAAAAAAATAGCCCACTAAATTTTTGTAACCACCTTAATATAGCCCATAGACTATATATAGCCCATAAAATTATCCATAATTATTACATTCATCTTTCATGAGTTATAAAACTATATATATATATATATCATTGAAGCACCTGGTTAGAGGGGTTCGCTCATGGGAGTGACCGGTTAGAGGGCTTCCTTGGACCGAGCGCACGTCGAAAGGCGCACCCCTACACAACGACGCCCATACTTAGAGTGCGTTGATGGAATGCGCCCAAATCCCAACGACAACACCACCAACAAAGAGAAGTGTGTGGATGAAGTGGACCTCGGCAAGGAGAGACGTGTTGACAAGGAAACGATATAAAGTCATGACGCTCCATTCGAAGAAATGAATCCAAGTCAAGTTGGATAAGTGACAAGTCACTGGTGTTGATGATATGTGGAAGTTTTCGAGCTCAGTCTCAGCAAAGACACTAATGCAGGCTTTACAAAGAAAACACAACGGTTGCTGAGAGAAGCGTCGGTCTAGAAAACCAATGCTGCCAGACTAGTTCAGTCCAGAATATGGTTAACAACAGTTACACGGAGTAGCAAAGTTCAAAAATCTTGAGAGCTAGATGCCCACGAAGGGGTTAGCTCATCTTGGTGTATTTCTATAATAGAGGTGTGGTAGCTATTTGGGCGCACACTCGGAGCTCTGTCGGTTTGTGGAAACTCCTCTTTTGTAATCTCTTCATATAATACAAGTTAATGGGGTTGTCCAGTTTGGCAACCCCAACCTTACATTATGTTGTGTTTTACTTGATTGCAATGTGTAATGAAATTGGCTCAGTGTGGATAACAGTGAATAAGTAAAAGTGATAAATGATACAAGTGTTAAGGAAATGTTTTCACAAATTAAATGTAGTCCGTTGGAGTGTATCTGAGTTAGTATTACCCTCAAAACGCTTCAAAACGATGCTGCACACCCAATAAAACCACATGAAAAAATGGACGCGTTATTGTGGTTGTGACAATTACTTCTTAAAAGAAAAATTCAAGAAACATAAAATCTTATTCCCGTTCACATTTCACGATTAAAACTTATCGTGCATTATAATCATCATGATTTTAGTGCCTCCTCTCCATGCATATGTTTATCTATTTTTAAAGTAGAAAGGCCATGTGTAATAAGTTTGGCAGGTAAAACATATTATTAATAATTCATTTGTAATAATTTTGGCACGTAAAACATATTATTAATTGCGCTGAGAGGCGCTCTACAGCCCAGTATGGGGGAGATATTGTAACGTGATGTAACATTTGTAACATTTGTAACATGTCGGCAAAAAATAATAGTGATAGTGAATATTATGGGAGAGATCTTGTAACGTTAGTAACGTTTGTAACATGTTGGGAAAATAAAAAATAATATCACTTTCGTAACGTTATTTTTATTAATAAAAAATAAATTTTCTAATAGGACAAAATAAATGTCGGCCACAAAAACAATCTAATATGGGGGATATGTTATAATCTTCCTACCTAAGAAAACAATAAAAAAGTAAAAATTTAATTATCCGTAAAAAAGNTTGAATTATCCGCAAAAAAATGTTGGCCTTGCACATGGTTTTAAAACCATGTGCAAGGCATTCTAAACAACCCATGGTTTTATCGTACATGGTTTAGGAGGATTTGCACATGGTTTTTAAAGCATGTGAAAGGCCTCCTAAACAACCCATGGTTTTATTGTACATGGTTTAGGAGGGCATTGCAAATAGTTTTAAGACCATGTGCAAGGCCTCCTAAACAACCCACGGTCGTAGGAGGGCCTTGCATATGGTTTGAAAACCATATGTGGGGAAATGATGCAATGTTCGTTCCTAAAAAATTTAAAATATTATATGTTGGCCATAAATAATATTAAATATTAATAATAAAAATATTATATGTGGACATTCAATAAAAAGATGTGTCTTTTGGTTTGAATCAAATCAATGGATACCTAAGAAGAGGCTTGCACCTTGAGAGATTTGATCCATCTCGGCGCTTGATAGAGCCTAGGATTTGGATCTATGCTGGTTATATCCAATATCATTCATGTTGGGGCCACATAATAAAATCAATACTAGTTATTTAATTGTTTTTTTTTAAATAATCCAATTCATTACTTGCTTCACATAATAAAATCAATACTAGTTATTTAATTGTTTTTTTTAAATAATCCAATTCATTACTTGCTTCACATAATAAAATCAATATTGGCTATTGTGCCGAGAGGCACTCTACAACCCAGTATGGGGGAGATCTTGTAACGTTACATAAGGTTATGTAACATTATTTTTATTAATAAAAAATAAAAGTTTTAATTATAGGCCAAAATAAATGTCGGCCACAAAAGCAACCTAATATGGGTGAGATGTTGTAATCTTCCTACCTAACAAAACAATAAAAAAGTAAAAGTTTAATTATCCGCAAAAAAAAATTGGGTGAGAAAAAAAACACAATATGGGGGAGATGTTATAATGTTCCTACCTAACAAAATAATAAAAAATAAAAAAATTAAATTATCCGCAAAAAAATGTTGGCCTTGCACATGATTTTAAAACCATGTGCAAGGCCTTCTAAACAACCCATGGTTTTATTGTACATGGTCTAGGAGGGCCTTGCACATGGTTTTAAAACCATTTGCAAGACCTCCTAAACAGCCCATGGTTTTAATGTACATGGTTTAGGAGGGCCTTGCAAATGGTTTTAAGACCATGTGTGTTGTTCAGGATTAAGCACCCTTGTAACTTAGGGTCTGGGGTTACCAACTTACTACTAACCTTGCAGACAATCAACTTTAACAGAGAACAAAAAGGAAATAGGAAGAAAGTCTTGACTTACTCGATTACCGACGGTTGATCCAAGCTTGATCTTCTTCCGTTCCTCTTCTCTCCACAACTTCTAGGAATGTACCTCTTTCACCTATAAAGAGAAAATTCTCCAAGTACTATCTCGTGCATGTATATATAACAGGTTAGATAAACATATGTCCAATACATAATCAAATATATTCATTAACCACGATACATGAAATAGACTCAACACAATGTTGGAAGAAGAATTCTCTTTATTAACAATCAGTGAATGAGATAAGAATACAACCCAACTTCTGAGACAAGGACTCCTCTGCAACCAAAGGACTCTGAGTTCTGCTACTCCAAGACTTCTGAAGATATACCACCAGCATAACTGTGCTCTCCAATCTTGATTGATTAATGCCCTCCCCAAGGCCTCTATTTATACTTTCGGAAATATAGTGGTTTCGAAGGTTGGGGTGGTTGAAATAGTTGGGATAGTTAATGATTAAGATCCAACTAATCTCCATTAATCATGTTTTATATTTTTTAAAGTCGAATCAAGATGTGCGCGACTATTGATACGGGAAACCCGCGTATGCACACGAGTTACTTAAAGGAAACTTGCATACATTGATGTATGCGGGTTGTAATGTATATAGTCGCGTACAGTACGCGAGTTGCAATGGAGATAGTCGTGTACATATGCGAGTTACAATGGAGATAGTCGCATATGCAACTCAAAACTTAGAAAAAATATATGGCAAGTTGGTTCAAGGGTAAATGCATCCCAAGTCATGCCCATCTATAGTGTTTTGGCAAACTTCAATCCTAAAATGTCCTTTTGTGTACCAACATAAGGAATGTCGACACTTGGATGGAGAAGTGCCATTTGGGTTGATAACAGATTCCCCCTAATGTGTGAGGTCAGAGGGAAGCGATGGCCGAAATACATTATAATAATTATCTTGGAGAACTCAGAAGTTCAATGGAGCAGAGGAAGTACCTAAAACAAATACATAATAATGTCATATACAAAGTCATATTTGAGGATGCTATGTTCAATATACTGGAACATTAGCTCCTTTACAATATTTGAGTACATCACAGGATATGGGTGCAAGACCATGTATATTACAAAGGTGGATTGAGGCCACAATATACAATAATGATGAGTCTTCAAAGATCTGGAAGCTGTGTAAGTGATCACAACATAATCTTGTGCAACTTAGTCCATAGATATGAAGCTAAGGTCTTCGACAAGAATCCCAAAGAACCAGTACAATCCAAGCCATGTGAATAGATGTTATTGAAGTCGAACATGGATAGGATTCAATAGATTGTCAACCAATAGGTGATAATTGAAAACTGAAGCAAAGGAATTCACCAATAATGAAAAGTGAATCCTAAGGTACGATCGTCAAAACTCTAGGTCTTCGTCATCAGGAAGTGCTGATGAGAAACCATAATGTGATGAGGAAGGAAATAGATCCTCCAACGGATCACAACAGTGACTAGGAACTGGGTAAAGGAAGGGAAACGCAAGAAATAACAGATAGGACAATGATGGAATCAGGATATAGATCAGATAGTACAACTAGACTTATCTGTCATGTAGGAGACATGATCAGATTCCCCAGGTATAATTGACAAGAGGAGGAGTAAGAAACTCAAAGTAATAGTTGAATTGAAAGTGAACACTAAGACATGAGTATCAGAAAAGACAGAGAGTGCTATGTTCAAGGAAGACATGCTACCACCAATTGAGAACCAAAAGAAAACTTCTTCCTTATCTTTCCTGTTAAATTTTAATGAGTCCAGGAAAGTCAAATCAAGTCTCTCTTCATTTTTTGACAAGTTTGAAGTGAAGAAGGAATAATGCTTGATAGTGTCACTGATTCATGGATTTTATGAGCCTGAACTAGTACATGATCACTTGGTGTTTTCATGTTTAGAGAGTCTGAAAACTCCGAAGAAGACTCCAGGGGGTCCTTTTTCATCCAATTTAGTATTTTGAGACCGAAAAAGTATAAAACATCATACCCCAGAAGAACTCTCTTAACTCCCGTAGAAGAAAAGGTGAACCTTTTTCGTACTTAGTCAGGGAGGTCCAAAAAAGGTTAAATTACCACCTACCCAACGCTCCTTCGAGAGCAGCATATAGCTTGAGTTTTATGAGTGTGAAGGAAAGCAAGATCACTTGGAAAGATCCATTTGAGTACGAGAAATGGGGCTTACAATAATAAACTCAATGTTTTGTTCTTGGTGTTTAACGAGCATGACAAAGACATGAAGTACACTCGAAAGCTTTTTCATGTTTAGGTCCAGAGCACGAAAAAGAGAAAACTGAGCTCATACTGAGTGTTCCTTTTCCATAAATTGAGTCCCTCATGTCCGGAAAAGTGATAAACCTATACCTGAGAATACTCTTCTCAATTCCGCAGAAAAGAGAGTGATCATTTCTCGTATTATTCCACATGGTCCGAGAAAGAGATAACCTACCACCAATGTAGATGCCCATTCACATATTCTTAATGAGCTTGAATGGACAAGTTTACTCGGTAGTCAAGTCTATTTTGAGGAGTTAGACCTGGGCCTAAGGAAACTCCATAAGGGTGGGGAGTCTTATAAAGGGATAGCTTGTAAAAAGAGACCAAAATGAGGCTCAATTTGGCGTGAAAAATAGCTAAGAAGACTCCCCTGAACCTATGACAGCTGCAACATGAGTATCGAAAGACAATAAGTGGGTTCTAAATGAGGATACTCATGTGAGGAAAGTCCTATCTATGGAAGAACAATGGCATAAACGAGGTACTAATGGTTAAAAATACCATAGTCTATGATCAAAGTGTTAATGCTAGAATTAAAATGGATTAGGTATAAATGCAAAATGCATGTGAAATGAACAAAAACCATCCTATATGAGAGAAAAAACAACTTTAAATGAACATAGACCTGTCACATTGAAGAAAAATATATGGCATTAATATGATTTTATATAAAAAATATGAACTATAGGGAAAAAACCCACTTTGAAAATAATATTTCTATAAATAGTTCAAAATATAAATCAAAACTCACCATTTGATTTTTTACCCAAAATAGACAAGTTTTACCTCTACCTTTGATTGCTCGGTGTGGACGACTCAGTGGACAATTCTCGAAACCACAAGTGCCAAGTAAAACTGCACCCCATGCTCTTTCATTTGATCCAAGCAAATTTCAATTTTTGGCCCAATTTTCATGTTTTTCAATGTCCTCAAAGCATGAACGTTGTGTATGCGGGTATGGTATATCAACAGTCATGTACACGCGTTCTGTACATGGGTTTCACGAAGGCAAGTCACGTACACTGCGCGAGGTAGAAAAAAGTTATGTAGGGCAAAAAAAACAAATTTTTATATGAATTTAATGGTTTATAAATGGCTTGTTTATTAGATTGAAATATGGTGCTTGAGTGGAGGGAGAGGGAACATGAAGACATGGACCAAGAAGCTCTACAAGATGCCCCCACGGTAAATGCTTTGCGGCAAAGTGGGTTATTGAAATTCTTCTGTACCTCACCTATGCAATCAAATGTCCGCCTACTAGAGTTTTTGATAAACTATTGGGATCATGATCTTGGTATGTTTAACCTTCAAGGTGAGTTTCTAGGGGTTACTTTGGAAGATGTCTATTTTATCTCCAGTTTATCACGATGGGGAGCTCCGGTGAACTTGGAAGGTACCGACAGAGGCGGTGACCTTCTAAGTGTACAGAACTACATAGATATATACTGCGATCCTAACACTCAAAAGAGGGGTAGCTGCATCTCTATTGTGCATATTCGTAGCTTGCCCTTACAGGTATTGGCAAGTACTATAGTGAGGGTTGCAGGGTCATCATTACTTCACCTTGCAACTTGAAACCAAATGAGACTTGTAGTGGACTATCTACATGGAGCTCTATATGACTGGTGTTCGGGAGTAATCCCTATAATGTGGAAGCAGCTCTTTGACTGCAAAAGAGGCAGGCAGAAAATTTTCGGTTATTCCAGCATATTGGCATCATTTTTCTTTGAGAGGGTGCCCGGTTTGAGTCCTACAGTACCATTCCCAGTTCGTTCTCCCCGTCATCCTAGACTAAGTAGGTGGGGAGAGATCTTCCTCCACCAGGGAGGCGGTGGATCGGTTCAGAGCGTATACGACGATGACTTCTACTTTTGGTGGGAGCAACAGTTACCATCCTTGGAGCAATTTCCATATACTAGACTAGATTTTCAAGGTGACACCGACCTTATCCTCCCTCTTGGAGGAGCATGGGGAGAGTCAGGTATTTTTGTTTCAAATTTTAAAATTTTTATGAATTTTAATTATAAAGATATATACATATGTTTAAGGGTTTTTAATCCTTTTTTTTAAATGTAAAAATGCGGATATTGGACCAGTCCGCCCTATTGGGCATCCACGCATGTATGTGCGTCCTGTGGTGGGTAAGGACCAAGGTTTGATTAGGGTTCTTGAGGGAAAGTTGGCCAGGCTTACCCAGAGATTACCTATATTACGCATTGAGCATATCCCTATCGTCATGCAAGAGCTAGTGGTTGGTATACCACCTATCTAGATACGCCTTATGAGGCAGGTAGCGAGAGCAGTACTTGTGTATATTGATGCCGTTGAGGCTGCTGCAGCCGAGGAGGATGAAGAAGTCTGAGAGTAGGGTGATCAGGGTGATCAAGGGGACCAGGGTGGTCAATCTTAGACTTAGGAGCATTTTATGGACTTTGATCCATGTTTTGTATATTTTTTGTATATTATACAATTATGACTAGATCTAAGGATCAGAAACTCGACCTATCTATATGGATAGATATTCACACACACACACACACACACACACACACATATATATATTGTCAGTTTTATTTACAAGTTTTTTGTTATGTGTCTGCTGTATATTTTTATGCAAAATGTGTTAAGTGTCAATCCAAGATATAATTAGCATACGCATCAGTTAATGAATTTTGATTTCTTGGAATATGATTGAATGTAATAAACTCAAAATTTCTTTCCAATAACCTAACTTGCATAAACTGACGTAGTAAAATAGGGTTCCGCACCTGATAAGCTCGATTAAGCTAGGAAACCACCAGTTGAGAGTCAAGTCAGACTTCCAGCTGAGTGATACCATGTGACAAAGCATCCCATAAAAGCTCAATGACAGCCCTGTATTTGGCCACGTTATTGGTAGCAAGACCTAAGCAAGTTCCTCCAGAGGTGACTAGTTGTCCCGAGGGTGAGTAAATGACCCATGCAGCTGAAGCCAGATTACAAGTGTGGCGACTGGTGCCATCTGGGAAACCTATGAACCACTCGGAAGACATCTGTAACAACTAACAGATGGTATAAAAACACAAACCAACGAACTATTGTACATAAAAATACATACAATAAAAATACACGAAAAAGCGCTAAGCCTAAGCATAGTAATTTTTCAAGTAGAGCCCATTTCTAGGCTCAGGCAGCTTATTCCCTTCGAAATATATCAATTCATATGCACCCTTCTTCAACACCTTTGACACGACATAAGGTCCTAACCACATAGACCTGAACTTTCTTGCCCCCAGGGGTTCTTTGTCATGATCCCAAAGCAAAGATAAGATCCCCTTCAGAAAAAATCCGAGGCTTGATTGATTTATTGTATTGGGATTTTACCCTATTTTTATGAGCTTCGTTTGCTGTCAGCGCATCTCTACGTTGCTCATCTAGATGTTCTAAATGTAATAAACGTTCTTCCAGCTCAGACGTATCAGGTAACACATGAATAGCAATCTTTAAGGACGGGATTTCACATTCGACTAGGGTGACTACTTCCACTCCGTGAACGAGTTGTAAAGGAGAAAACCCTATAGCAGTTTTCACATTGGTCTGATATGCCCAAAGTGCAGGATACAACATGATGTGCCAATTGGAACGAGCTACATTAATAGTACGTTTGAGAATAGTCTTCAAAGTTTTATTTATAGCCTTAACTTGACCGTTTACTTAAGGATAGAACGAAGATGAATGTTCTTTTCTAAACCCTAGCATAGTGGTCAATTTAGTCATCATACTATTTTGGAAGTGACTACCATGGTCAGTGACAATCTCTTTAGGGATACTGAATCGTGCGATAATTTGGTTGGTAATGAAAAAAGTTGTAGTTTCCCCATCAGCTTTAAAGGTGGGCATTGCCTCTGCCAACTTCATGAAATAATCTACAGCGACAATGATATGTTTGTGCCCCCCAGCCGAGACTGGGTTGCACATCATGTAATCTATCCCCCACTTCGTGAAGGGGCCCAATGAGATGACGGGAAATAACAGAGTAGGATGTGACCGCATCTTTCTGGTGTAAAGTTGACAAGGATGACAGCGCTTCACGGCTTCCACACAATATTTAAATATCGTGGGTTAGAAATAACTGACACGTAAGATCTTCTCGGTCGTTGCTAACCTAGATAAATGACCCCCACACGCTTCACTATGGGCATCATTTAGGACAGTCTCTGCTTCTTTGTGGGTAAGAAATCGACGCAAAATGGAATCTACCCCCCTACGATATAAAATATCTCCAATAATGAGGTAGTTCTTGGCATGTACGTGTAGTTTACGCCATTCTTCCCACGAGAAGGTTGCAGGGTACTTCAAAGTCTAGAGATAGATAAGTATATCTCTGTACCAGGGGTCAGAGGTGGAAATCAAAAAGATATGCTCATCTGGGAATGAGTCTTAATCAATGGCTACATCTTCCTCTACTGGAAATTCTACAATGAGCTCAACAAAAAATAAGGATTTCTTGGACTTGGCAGATTGGAAATCTAAGTCAGACTCCTGAAGAATGACTATCCATTTGTTGAATTTGCCTCCAACTATCCGTCGGGACAAAACATATTGGAAAGGATTAACATCTGCCACTACCATCGTGGTCCTCATTAAGATGTAGTGATGCAACCTCTGAACAGCATACACAGCTGCCAAGGCCAACTTCTCGATGTGGGAATACCTAAGTTCAGGGCTGGCTAAAGCATGACTGAGATAGTAGACATTATGCTCTTGGAGCTTATCGTCCTCCTGGACTAGTATTATCCCCTGTGGTCGACTCAGATGTGGCTAGATACAATATAAAATCCTGAGAGTAATATGGCGGGCACAATAACGGTGCCGACAACAAAGATTCTTTTAATGCCTCGAATGCAAGCTGTGCAATTTCATCCCATACAAATGCGGTGTATTGTTTCAACAGGCACATGAAACCTTTAGTAATCTTGGCATAATTTACAATAAAACGTCGACGAAAGTTGGACTTACCCTACAGGCTTTGAAGCTGCCTGATAGAACGAGGAGGAGGTAGATTTACAATGGCCTCAACTTTCAAAGGATCCACATGAATGCCTTTGTTGGAAACAATGAATCCGAGTAGTCTCCCTGACTTGACATAGAAAATGCACTTGTGGGGATTCAAGTGAATTTTGTAGTATCTGCATTGTTCAAAAATCAAATGCAAGTGATCTGGGTGATCGATCCTCTTACGATAATGTGTTGGCAGATCATCAAGGTAGGGTTCGACAATGGCTTTAATGTTGTGAAAGGAAAATTTCATTGCCCATTGAAAGGTTGCCCTACATTTTTCAATCCAAAGGGAATTTTCTTGTACGTGAAGGTACCCTAAGGAAAAATAAAAGTTGTTTTATGTTGGTCTTCCGGTTTAATTTGGATTTGATTATACCCAGAGAAACCATCCATAAACGAAAAGACTTCACTTCCCACATAGGCGTCAATAATTTAATTTATAAATGGCGTGGGGTAGTTGTCCTTAGGACAGGCTTTGTTTAGATCTCGAAATTCAGTACAAACGCGTATAGTCCCTTGCTTTTTGTCAACAGGAACAGGGTTGGATACCCATTATGTCAAATCTATGGGTTAAATGAAACCGGCTTTCAACAATTTCTCAACTTCAGCCTTAACCGCTACCGCTTTACGCGGGTTGACAGGTCTCAACTTTTGTCTAATGGGTCTAGCATCGGGGTAAGTTGGGATTTCATGCTCAACTATTGATGGATCAATTCTTGGCATCTCCTCATATGACCAGGAAAATATGTCACAGAATTCCTTAAACAAGGCTGTATAGATCGCAATCTCCTCCGGAGAGCAGTTCGCGCCGATGTGTACATTTTCCACAATGTTTGCTTTTGCAGAGATGTTGATAGGAATCGTAGCGGAAATGTTTTCCATATTCTCCTTAGAAAATATTCCTTCCCTTGGTAAGGGATTAATATGTGTATCAACATCACCTGCCAGTCTCATATGGATCTCTTAGTTCTCGATCCTGCTTAATTCTGGAAGAAAATAGGATGGATGGTGAAGATCTTCACAGATCTTAACTCGTCTGCACACAGCTTCTAAAATGGCTTCATCCAAAGATAAAACCATATCTAATCAATCTCTAGAATGCAAAGAGTTTGCTGCCCAAGCAGGCATATAGGCTTCTTCCGGCTCCTCTGAGACTATGAGAGGGACCGGAATGGAATCAACAGCGGTATGAGCGATAGCTTGATACGCTACTTCTGCTACTGATAAGGGCACTTCAGGTTCATGGTGGGAAGGAAGAACCCGAGGATCCATTCTATCAACAACCGTTTCTATAGACTTCCCTACACTAGTAGAACCGAGATAATTAATTGGAGTTGGAATATCAAATGTTCCCATCAATGATGCGTACATTCCAGCCCTTAAGCTCTCTGAAACACGTCTAACCTGATCAACCAATGGTACGGTGGACTCGTTAGTTTCCATGCGACCTTTTCGAGTAAAACTGAGTTGGTCTGCAGTAACCAACTTCCCTTCGTGTGGAAACACTACTACCCGAAATACAGTTGATGCAATAGCTGACATGGCGTAAGTCCAACTTATCCCCAAGAGAAAGTTATAATCCAAAGGTGCATCAATCACCTCTACCTCAACAAACACTGCTTTCCCTACTAACTTAATTTCGAAAGCTAGTAGGATACCATGTGGATGAAATGACCTTCTGTTGAAAGCAGTAAGTAGGGTGTTCGATGGAACCAGCTCTGGAGATCCAAGAGCTTTCCAACAAGACAGGGACATGACACATGTAGAAGCACCCTCGTTGACAACTGCCCTTCCAATGGTCTTTCCACCATGGATGACATCTATCGATAAGGTTACATGATATGGCAGGCGTATTTTGACATGAGACAAATTAAATTTCTCCATGAGGCTCGATGAGTCCATACTGCCTAAGGCTGCTAAGAGTGCATCTCGCTGGGTGGGACAACTCTGTAACACCTCTAAAGTCGCCATTGCACAAGACTTATAGGCTAAGTCTTCAACTACAGAGTATTTTGTTGCAGCCCTAGCATTAGGATTGTGCAAGGTTTTTTTGAAGACACCTTTCGATATCTTGGGCATAGGTTCGGCAGGCTTCTCAATCATGAGAGGGTTGGAAGTTTCACCTATTGACTCACCCTTCTCCGAAGCCTCTTTTTCATAGTTCTTGTTCCTAGTCTGTAGTAAAGTCTCGGATCGAACCATGTTGATATAATTGGGGTCAAGAGCATTTGGGGTGCCCCCTGTTGCATTTGAAGCTGAAGCATAATTCTATCCTTGGGGAAAAGGATCCTTCAGGATAGCCAGTTGTTGACTTTTTAATAGCTTCTGATCTTGTTCCATAAGGGGACATAGACGGGTCAGGTGATATTCATGGCACAACTTACATGGGAATTTCATCTTCTTTTTTTCTTTTTTCCCTCATCAGCATTGTTTGTGGGTTTTTGCTTGTTTTGGTTTTCCTCACCCTTTTTTCATTTCTTCTTTTTCCCACTGGGCTGCTGATTTCCCTTCTAAGAGGATTGTGCAAAAACATTTTCATTTTTGGGGTGAGTGGGCAGCCTTTGTTGCCTCTGCTGTAGAATGTTTGACAGACAGTTGATGGAGTTATTTAGACAAAGATTATACAATGGGAGAATTCACAGAACCAACCACACCATCAACATGGGGTCCAAGCTTAGGTTTCTCTACATTGTGCGTTGGCCTCGATGCTTCAGGGATAATTTCATATAAAATCACAGACTAAGAATATATCAAATCTAGCTGCTAGGCCGTGAGGATAGCTTCTTCCTCATTGGTCACTCCTGAAGTAGATACATCCTTAGATATATATGTCAATAGGGATTTAAGGAACCATTCTAATAAGAACTCGGGAGGAATAATGACTTTGATAAGGCTTTTCTGTCTTCTCCACTCTTGGATGTGATCCAAAATATGATTAGACTTGTCCTGCCGAAAAGTAGACAACAAGTCTGTCCTGAAATCATATCAAACAGGAAGTTGGAAGTGACTAAGGAATACATTAGCCAAGTCCCAAAAACTATTAAACGTAGTAGAAGGAAATTCAATATACCATTTTACTGCAGTACTAGTTAAATTTCATTGGAAAAACCTCAACCGAACTGAATCCTCGTTCAGTGAGTTGGAAGAGCACCACAAATGGAAATTGGTGACATGAGCTCATGGATCATCACCAACTTTTCCTTTCAATTTTGGGATATTCGAGGGTATCTTGGTAGGAACGGGTGGCTAGGAGGAGTTATGTCTCACTAGGTCATTCATTAGTTTCGAAAAATCTGACAAATTTAACGTTGCCAGGGAAGGGAGCTTGGGTCTAACAAGAGCACTAAAAGTACCAGTTTGGGGATTAGAGGGACTTGCCCCCATATTCCCATATGTGAAGGTGGGGTTTCCCCCTACTATCGGTTGTAAAGTGGTTGGGCTGCTTTGGAAAGGATTCCATCCATAATCCAGCGGATTTTTTATGTGCGGTGCAGTATATGAGGTTCTAGCTGCCCCAGTTGAAGATAGGGTTTGGAATACAGTAGCAGGCATCCCTCCGCTGAAAAGCGAAAAAGGAGAGCTTGTGAAAGGAGTTGAAACCGAAGTTTGAAAACCTTGACCATAAGGATTAGGGTTTCTGAACTGCACCCCTACATATGCGGGTGTTGGGCCTACGTATGGAGTGGATGGGGGAATGTGCCCCCCATTCCAAGGAAAACCCTGGACAAACGCTGAGGATCCTATAGGACCACTCTGAGCAGTGTGTGTGAAGGAAGTAGGAACAGTAGAAGAAATAGGAATCCCAGTGACCATACCACCAGAAGCACCTGCTAAACTTGTGGGAGCTAGTGGTTGAACCACCTGGCTAGCTGGAGTTAACGGTGTAGTAGGTATACTTGCTCTAGGGGCACCTACTGTGGGAGGTGGCACCCCTTCATTCGGAGCGGCTGAGGTGGAAGTAGAAGAACTTTCTCTCGTAGTAGACATTATTCTACCCAAAGAGACACCAATCACGGGTGGATTGAAAGGACAAACCTGAACGATCACCGTATCGTTTAAGTTAGTTAGAGGTGAATTAAAATTCCTTCTAAACTCGTTAGCCTGCAATTTTTCTATCTCAACTGTGTTTAAATTAAAACGGTTTTCCCTAAGTTCTGGTTCACCCGAAACTACACTAACTCCTATTGGTTCGAAAGAACCGTCCGTGTCCAATCTCCGCCTTCCAGGGGGAGGTGGAGGTTCCAATGTGATAAGTGGAGGAAGGTTTTGCAACCTTCGTGACCTTTTGATAGATTGGTCCTCCATGATTGTAAATTTGAATCTTCACACCCTAAGGTTGGTTAAAAATATAGACAAACCACAAAGAAATCACTACAAAATTTCCTAAAGTCTCAACAATTACAAGGGGTATAAGATATGCTTTCTTGAAGAAAGCTGAGAGATAGTTTCTTAGCGTCCTTGAAGAGGTTCTTAGGCACAAGTGGAGGAATCACCCACCGCCCTCCTACACTTTCAACAATGGTTACCTTCCAAGCTCGTCCAAGGTGAACCAGAAATAGCCTTCCGGTTTACCTGTGTATAAACCCTAAATGTCCAAGAGACTAGAGGCTACCTTAACTATATCAATAGTCTGGGGGGACAGTCGCAAGCCTAATTCATACGCATGGGAAGGGTATCAAATCCCGAAACTATGTCTAGGACAGAATCCATAGATGTGTAAAAACCTTGGTCTACGTTTTGACAAGGAATCAGAGGGTTATCTCCTCAGTCCAAGCCTCCACGTGGCCTCATGCTTAACTCCCATTTGAGAGGAGCTTTCCAGATACTATCAAGACAGAGAAGGATTTACCTATCGATTAGCCAACTACGTCTGAATTTAAGTACTTATGGGGAGTTTACACTTCATATCCCACAAGTCTAGCCTAAGCTAGTGGGTGTATGACCCTATAAAACAAAACTTACTAATAAATTTTAAATTATAACGTTCATTTTAAGGGTTGTTCTTAGTCAGAGGGTAAGTGGCGTGAATGACTATGATATTATAGACTCTATAAGAAAAGTAAAAAGGTGTATAAAATGAATTCCAAAGCAAATTATAACTACTTAAAGCAAGTTTTTTTGTTGTTGTTGTAAATATAAACTAATGAAATTACAACTAGGTAAGAGAAAGCTGAGACTTATTTTTTCTAATTTTTGAGATTTTATTCAAAAACTGAAAATAAAACTACAATATGCAATTCAAATGCAAATGTTTCCAATGCTTTCTTTTCACTTTTCAAACTCTTCAAAAATTACTATGCACCTAAATGCAACAATTCTTGAGTATGCTTGAATAATCAGAATATAAAGCAAGAAAAATGAAGTATAGCAAACTTATAAGAACCAAAAATCAACCACCTAAGGAAGAGACTTGGCAAACACCTAGCTTGGGAAGAAACAATGAATGAAATCCACTGAAATCATTAAAAGGCAAGTGACAAACCGAAACTACTTGGAAATAGTACAAAGTACAAGGTATCTAAAAACCTGATCACTGATTCAAATACACAGCACTGAACCCATCACCCAAACATGATAATCCACCTCAAATTGCTAAAAGAAATAAGATTCAAACAACAAAAACTCGAAGGCTTACTGAAAAGCACAAAGTATGGTGCACAGGGCTTTCAAATCTACAGTGAAGTGCCCATGCTAGAAGACCCCAAAGCAAGGCAAAATCCAAATAAGACAAGGACAACCAACCCTACCCAAAATTTTTGCTGCTAAGGTATGTACGCAACTGTCTAACAGAACAACCCACGTACTGTATGCGACTGTTCCGTATAGCAACCCCCATATACAAGATTCTGTACGCGACTGTGTAGCACAACAACCCGCGTATAGGACAAATTTTTTTCAAAAAAGAAAAAATTATGAAGGTCTCTAAAGCACCACTGCAAGTCCAAACCAAGATATAAAACCACACACTGAATCAGAGCAAATACTGGGCAAGGATCTACAGGACTAACCCAAAGCAGGCTGGACTCCCCAGCATAGTCGCCAGTTCTGTTGTTCAGGATTAAGCACCCTTGTAACCTAGGGTCTGGGGTTACCAACTTACTACTAACCTTGCAGACAATCACCTTTAACAAAGAATAGAAAGGAAATAGGAAGAAATTATGGACTTACCCGATTACCAACAGTTGATCCAAGTTTGATCTCCTTCCGTTCCTCTTCTCTCCAAAGCTTCCAGGGATGCACCTCTTTCACCTGTAAAGAGCAAATTCTCTAAGTACTATCTCGTCCATGTATATACAAGAGGTTAGATTAACAATATGTCCAATACATAATCAAATATATTCATTAACCACAATACATGAAAGAGACTCAACACAATGTTGGAAGAAGAATTCTCTTTATTAACAATCAGTGAATGAGATAAGAGTACAACCTAGCTTCTAAGACAAGGACTCCTCTGCAACCAAAGGACTCTGAGTTCTGCTGCTCCAAGACTTCTGAAGATATACCACCAGCATAACTTTGCTCTCCAATCTTGATTGATTAATTCTCTCCCCAAGGCCTCTATTTATACTTTGAGAAATAGAGTGGTTTCGAAGGTTGTGGTGGTTGAAACAGTTGGGATAGTTAATGATTAAGACCCAACTAATCTCCATTATTTGTGTTTTATATTTTTTAAAGTCGAATCAAGATGTATGTGACTATTGATATAGGCAACCCACGTATGACATGCGAGTTGCTTAAAAGAAACCCACGTACGCTGATGTACGCAAGTTGCAATGTAGATAGTTGCGTATAGTACGTGAGTTGCAATGGAGATAGTCCAGTACGTATGGGAGTTGCAATGGAGATAGTCGCGTACGCAACTCAAAACTTAGAAAAATTATATGGCAAGCTGGTTCAAGGGTAAATGCATCCCAAGTCATACCCATCTATAGTGTTTTGGCAAACTTCAATCCTAAAATGTCCTTTTGTGTACCAACATAAGGAATGTCGGCACTTGGACGGAGAAGTGCCATTTGGGTTGATAACAATGTGTAAGGCCTCCTAAACAATCCATGGTTGTAGGAGTGCCTTGCATATGGTTTTAAAACCATGTATGGAGAAATGCTATAATGTTCATTCCTAACAAAATAAAAAATAATAAAAAATATTATATGTAGGTCATAAGTAATATTAAATATTGACAATAAAAATATTATATGTGGACCTTAAATAAAAAGATGTGTCTTTTGGTTTGAATCAAATCGATGGCTATATATAGGACACACCAAAGTTGATAGTTCATTGAGTGCAATACCTAAGAAGAGGTTTGCACCTAGAGAGATTTGATCCCTTTCGGTGCTTGATAGAGCCTAGGATTTGGATCTACGCTAGTTTAATTGTTTTTTTTTGCGCCGAGAGGCGCTCTACAGCTCAGTATGGGGGAGATCATGTAATGTTCCGTAACGTTCCTCATGTAAATGTCAGCTATAAATATTATGAGGGAGATGTTGTAACGTTATGTAACATTCTTCATGTAAATGTCGGCTATAAATATTATTTCCTATTATGAGGGACATGTTGTAACATTATGTAACCTTCTTCTTGTAAAGGTGGGCTATAAATATTTAATTTTTATTTCTATTTACTTATGATGTATATTTTGTATATATATTATCCGCCATTAAAAACCCTTATTTAAAACCTGGCTAGGTTGCTCTACAACCGAGTATAGTAACATTATCAAACATGCACATAACAACATTTCTGCCAAAAATGGAGAAGGGCCAGGACTTTTATCTGTGCTTATTTTAATACCATACGAAAAGGGTCGGGACTGGCAATTCAGATGGCAATAATTCTAAATTCTAAATTAAAAATACCTCAAGCTAAGTCGTCAACTTCATGCATACCAATTTACATTTACGTTCAAATTGAAAATTCCCATGCAATTAAATTCACGTTTACTTCCAAATCCACATAATCTTTAGTTGACCGAGAAGGGCCGGGACTCTTATCTGTGCTTATTTTAATACCATACGAAAAGGGTCGGGAGTCGCAATTCAGATGGCAATAATTCTAAATTCTAAATTAAAAATACCTCAAGCTAAGTCGTCAACTTCATGCATACCAATTTACATTTACGTTCAAATTGAAAATTCCCATGCAATCAAATTCATGTTTACTTCCAAATCCACATAATCTTTAGTTGGCCATGTACATTCATGGTATATTTTGGATATATCAAAAGTGTATTGTACGCCTCTTTTCCTGTCACTCGTATGTTGGGGTGTTTTCACATGTATGTATGTTTTGGGAAACTCCATGGTCGCTAATAAGAACAGATTCATAAATACTTATATTTAAAAAATATTAATAATATATTTAAATTAAAAAATGATGGCACATTTACACATTCCCTACACAATTTACATCACCAAACTTGTCCAGTGAAAGAATATAATAAAGCTAAAGGTTTCAAAGAGTGGGTATATTTTCAATATTTTCAATTTTTCCACCGGCAATTCTTGAAGGCAATCCCGAGGAGTCAGTTTTATTGCAATAGTGCATGCCACTATTTGTTGAATTTTATCGTGGCTTAAGACGTCAATAGTTTTAATTTGGCCAACAATAATTAGTTAATTTTTATGTTTGTAGTTGAATAAATCAAAAGTTAGAATAAGTTAGAATAGATGTTATTTTAACAGAAAGACTCAAGTTTTATATTTTTAGGTTTTTTCTTTATTATAAATTTCATTTTAGTTTTCCTTTAAGTTGTAAATAATTTTTTTAATATAAATATTTCTAGACATAAGTTTTATTTGATGTTAAACTACAAAATTGTAGTTGTGAGTTTGTATTGATCCAAGTTCAAAACCCTTAAGGTATATATATTATAATTTTTTACTGTATAAATATATTGAGTTGTATATATTATAATTTTTTTATTTTATAAATATATAGAGTTGTAAATAGACTTTTGGTTATTTAATTTTATGTGTCTTGTATTATTATTTCTAGTACAAGTTATCTTAATTTATCTTTCAACTACTCAATAGTTTTAATTTGCACTAACTTTAAAACATTAGTTTTAGTTTGTATTGACTTTACAACATTATTATTTTTTGTTTTAGTTGATATAGAAATGAAATTGGGAGATCCAAAGCTTGGTTAGTAATTACTTGATATAGAAAATGAAGAGAAGAAACAATGACAATAAGAGGCCTAAACTATATCCCAGTTATCCTTGAGCATTATAAAATAGGTGTTGATCCACTACGCACCTAGGGAGGGATAAAATCTCTCTCAAAAGAAGTTTGTACCTCAGGAGATTTGATCCCTCTCGACGCTTGATAAAGCCTAGGATTTGGATCTACGATGATAAATAATCCAATTCATTACTTACTTCATACGCAATGTGTCTCCTTCTCATGCATCGAAATGATTCCCATTTACATTAAGTTTGTAGAAAGTAAAAAAATAAAATACAAAATTTTGACATATATATAAGCCTACACCTAATATTATTATAATAGACATTTCGAAAACATAGATATCCGACTATAAACTAATTTTTTATTATTTTAAATAAATAAATAAAATATATAAATATTGAAGGTATACAAGTGATTCACACACTTTTAACATCATGGGTATTGAAATATGTAGTAAATATGGAAGCACAATATACACTCCATTTTACTAAATATTTATTTACAGCGTACGGGTTACTGTAGTTATTATATTCAACAAAACAATTCTCCCATTCTCACGTTGACCTAACAAAATGAAAACAACTTAACGCAACACATCAATCACCGTAGTGGAGCAATAATTAACACTAAAGGTTCAACAATTTCATATTCATTGTAAATAGGGATCCACTACCTCTTCTTATGAGATGAATCCAAACATTGAGGAATCAAATGATAAGCAAAATAGCATGTGAAAAATGTTTTGATGATAAATATTCTTACTTTATTTTGATAATATAATAATTATAATTATCTCGTGTGGCAGGGGGGCGGGGTTTTTTTCACCTTGGACGGCATTCTGGAAACTACCTTCGCATGGGGTCTTGGGTCTTAGACAAACAACATTGCCGAAGCCTTAGTCCTGTGGCAAGGATTGGTGATTGCCAAGAACAAGGGAATTACTAAGCTCATTGTGTTGGAAGACTTGAGGATTGTGATCCATGCAATGGCTGAAGGACATCTTCCTAACAACTTATAGCTCAAGCAAATATTATCTAAGATTCGATGCCTTGCTCGATCTTTCCACAAAACCAGGTTTTTTCATGTGTTGAGAGTGCAAAATAAGGAAGCGGACCAAGCAGCAAACCTTGGGTCCATGCTAAGCCTTGGCTCCCTCCAAATCAACAAGAATTTCATTTTTTTCCCTCTTCCATAGGACCGAGGCTGGATCATGGTGACGTGGGCGTGCTTAAGGCGTGTGGGGTCGCCATGCGTAGGGCAGGCAACATCATTACTCTGCTTGGGAAAGGTTACGACATGTGGGGGTCACGTGCCGTCTCGTGGGAACAATTGGCATTACACTGGAGCATTAATAAAATAGGTACTCGGGGTGTTCAGTGCAGGCGAAATGGAGGGAGGAGGTCTCGTCGACCTGCCGGGAGACTGGAAGGGTATGTGCGCATTAATGGAGACTATGATTATTCCAAGTGCTATGGCGACTTCGATCGTGGGACGCCGGGTTATAATCCTTGGAAATTTGGAAGGAAAAGGTTATGTCTTCTGGATGGTCTGCATACCATTTGAACCTGTGTTTTGCATTCGCCCTAGCACAAAGTTGCGTGATAGAGTTCCTATGGCCAATTCTGAGTGGATGGGGTCTTCAATGTCGGCTCATGGTGAATACGATGCTCGGGAGGAGGTGGTGGGGGCTCTTGATGATTTCGACATTCGGGAGGAGGTGGTGAAGCTCAAAGAATCAGTGGAAATCATTGACACGGAAGGTGGCAGAAGACTGGGTAATGTGTAAGGAGATTTGGCCTTCCAGCGAAAAGAACTCAAGCGCAAAATCAGAAAGTCTGAATCTGCATTTCTCAGGATGATAGCAAGCTTGGAAGTGAAAACTGACAAACTCGAGCTCAAGGTGGTCAAACTGGAAAATGTGAGCAATTCAGGTTCCTTTGCCCGTTCCTTTGGGAAATTCGCATAGTCTGTGGTATTAGTTTTCTTCTGCAGGTGTCTGAATCATCCGGTCTGTTTAAAGCTCCTATGTTGTCTCCTGTCTATTTCTTTGTAAAAAGTTGTGGTCTTTGTAGGCTTCTAGTAGTTTATTCTCCCGTTACTTGCTATTTTTAGCTGTCTCTGCGACCCATCAATGGGTGTTTTGGACCTACTTTGCCGCTTTCATAAGGGCGTTAATAAAACTGACATGCTTGTTGACTTGCTTTGCCGCTTCCACAAGGGCATTTTGGTATACTGAACTAGTTTATGTGGTTATACCACCTTAATATATTATAACCGTTTGTATCTTAAAAAAATATAATAATTATAATTATTCACAAGAGAATAATACTCACTAAAAAAAGTTATAAATTTTTTATTTTAGTTTATTTTTTAATTTTTTAATTTGAGTTTATTTTTATAATGTTTTTATTTTAGTTTATTTTTTTTCAAAGTGATTAACATGTTTTTTTTAAAATTATTATTAATAATCAATCAAGTTACACAAATATTAAATAAGTAAGGTATGGTCTAAAAATTCGAAGGTTTGGCTTGGAATGGTTTGATTTATTCGTCACTATTTTGAAAAGTCAAAAATTTCCAAAATCGAGATTACTGTTAATTTCTGGATTTTTGGGTGCTTAATATGTTTTTGAGGATGTTGAATCCATTTCTACCATCATAATGGAAATTAAAATAGAGTTAAATTCTTATTTAGCAAAATCAAAAGCACTAAATTAAGACAAAAAAATGGTCATCATGTGGAAATCATCAATTTTTTTTAGAGTACTCCAATAAGTAGTATACATATTATATAAAATATTTATTTTTAGATATTTAAACTTTATCATTAAAACTTAAAAATATAAATATAACCAAATGATTTTAATTGATGTAATAAACAACATTTTAATCTTATAAATTAGCTTATTTTATTTGTAACAACTAAAAAGAGGAGCTCTATAAAAAAAATTGAGTTTAATTATGTAATAAGCAACATTTTAATCTTATAAATTAGTTTATTTTATTTGTAACAACTAAAAAGATGAGCTATATAAAAATTTGATGGAATTAATGGATTTTGATGTAATTTCAAAATACATGTGTGCAAAGGGAATTAGTGATTTTAAAAGGAATTAAATATAGGTTTATAATATGATGATTGATGATAGAGGGAAGATTAACAAAGACAATGGTATAAAAGACATATCATTATTTTTGGTTATTGGGTTGTTTAGATATGCAATCTTATTGAGAAAAAAAAGTGGTGTTAATTTATTAAAATGTGTAGATATTAATGTTTAAGTTAAATTGTTGGTTTATGGGACTATCAAAGAATACAACAGGTAACTTTTTTTTGTTTGTTGGCAAAGTGGTGGAACCCCCCTGACTAGAAGGGTTTCCATTGGATAAGTAACCACAAACCATGGGCATCTAAGCAGTCAAAATCACCCAGGGATCGCACCCGGCCTGGACAGCACCAACCCTTAACATGGTTGGATTTTTTGGTATCCGACAGGATTAGAACCGAAGACCTTTTAGCTTGGGGGGGCGTCTTAACCATACCTCGCCACCAATTGTTCTACATCTCGCGGATAGAATACAATAGGTAACTTAACAATAAGGAATAAGGGATAATGGAAGATTAAAAGTACTATTATCCTAAATAAATAAAATTGGGAAAAGAAGGAAACATAACAAAAATTAGAAAGCATGGGCCCAACAAGATGAGGGACAATGAAGAAGATTAAGGAGTATTAGGGGACTAGGCTTGTTTTCCATCTCGAGTATCCATACCATCTGAAATCCTAGTCACCATGTGGCACCATCATGACCTTGCTAGTTGGGCTTGGCCATCAACCACAGGTATCACCGAACTACACCTTACCGAAACCAACCTGACTAAACCCAAGCCAGACACCTTAGAGTTGTGTGGAATGTCAAGTGCTCATTTCATCGTATGCAATGTTGTTAATCGCATCACCACCCAACCTTGGACAATGATGTATGTTGCATGTCCACCCCCGAGCCAACACTTGAACGAACAACTGTCCAATGCATGACGATGCACTCACCCATCTAGTCTCAATACTGGATGGTGCCCAAAGGTCATGTACCAGCTAGACCTGGACATATACCCTCATTGCACCCATCCACATTATTGTCCTAGCATGGTTGCCACACTGCGCATTACATTGTCAATCGCATCATCCTTCGTCGAGCTTACTGATCCATGTAGGAAGTCGATTGGCTTGTTCGACTATTTGGCCTAGTCCTAGTCGACTTCTCACATCACTTGTCAAATATGACGACCAACAACTACCAAAACCAACAATAGCAAAAACTGTTGACACCAACGACTCCAACATGCTCCCTCAACACCAACCATTGTGCATTGACAGTATCGTGTTCGACATATTGTCACTCTGTCTTCTAGTTGATTGTGATGGTTGCACTTCTGTAATCGTTACAACTTCTCTTGTAACTGAGCGTAACCGGAAGGAACCCAATTGCTCCAACACACTCTATATAAACCTATACATTGATGTATTATGGAGTTAGTGATGCATGTAACAGAGGACATAGAGAAGTAATAGAACAACTTTGTTCTGAATTCCTGCATCTCGACTATAAACTTATTCTTATTGTTTGATTACTCTGTTTATCGACATATTATAAATTGCTTTTGCCACAACAGAAATCGACTCATTCAGTCGAACCTGTTGTCCCTCATCGAACACCTGGGAGATGTGTATCATTGGTATCAGAGCACTAGAATTTGGGTGTCATAGTACTAACTTGGTATCAAATCAACAATTAGGTATCTAAGTTACCATATGGTCTTCAAGATTTTAAGCCTGACCTTACGTAAGTTACTTGTGGAATCGACATGGAAATTATTAGTCAGGTTCGCATAAGGTAATTTTCAAAAAATTTAACTAGTTGTATGGAATACCAAAACAACGAACAACACCAACAATTGAAATGGTATATGCTAAACAGGGAAAAAAATTGATCAACCATGCTCATAAATTCACATTAATCATGATCAATCCTCAAAATTCCAAGAAGACTGTAGCAACATGTCAACTAGGAAACAACTATAGTTCCCAACGGCAACAACAAATCGACAGCATTCTTGAAGAATATCGAACTATGTTTAAATCACCCCACGGAGTACCATGACACTGCCAGATAAAACAGTCCATTGAACTCGCTCCTAGTTCATATTTAGCTAATGCATCTATGTACATAAGAGCCATTATCGAGAATGAAGAAATTCATTGGCAGATCCAAGATTTGATCGACAAGGCACATATCCTAAACAACTCCTCTCCTTGTGGAATTCTAGTTGTCCTTTTTCTGAATAAATATGGGACTTGGAGCATGTGCATCGAATAAAAGGCGCTCAAAAAGATTTCAGTGAAGAATAGATACCCTTTGCTAATAATTGATGAATTGATTGATTGGATGAAAGGTGCTAAATTCTTTACCATACTCAATCTTAAGTTAGGATATCATCAAACTCTGGTCAATACCTCATATGTATGGAACACTGTTTTCAAGACCAAGGAAAGATTGTTTGAATGGTTAGTCATGCCTTTCGGCTTAACCATTGCACCTACAACCTTCATGCAATACATGGATGATGTGTTGAGACCTTTTATAGGAAAATATGTCATTGTCTATCTCTATGATGTCCTAATTTACAGTAGAATGTGGGACAAACATGTTTGGTAGCTACGACAAGTCCTTGACATCTTCCTACAACATCAAATCTACTTGAATATGGATAAGTGTTCATTTTCCATGAACAACATCAAATACTTGGGGTATGTAATCGACTCTGCAGTCATTCACGTCAACCCAAAAAAGATACATATCCTCAAAGACTGGCCCATTCCTTAGAACATTCATGAACTAAGAAGCTTTCTTGGTTTGGAAATTTTTTATCGACAATTTGTGCTTAGCTTCAATCACATAGCCTCTCCATTGAACCAGTTGATTGAAGGGAATGAAAGCACTATTTACAAGTGGAACCTAGCACAACAACAAGCTTTTGAGCATCTTAAGCACCATATTTGTACTACACCTGTACTTGTGTTACCTAATTTTCATCAACCTTTCGATATTGAGATGGACGCCTCAAACTATGCCTTGGGAATAGTAGTCACGCAGTCCGGTCACCCGATCGCTTTTCACTCATAAACCTTTAAAGACACCATTATGAGGTATTTGACATATGAAAAGGAACTTTACACCATAGTTCAAGCACTCAACCAATATAAAAACTATGCCCTTGGCAAGGAAACGAGTGTTCATACCAATCATAAGCCCCTACAGTTTGCTCTATCCTAGTCCAAGCTGCACACAACTCGAAAACTCAAGTGTATTCATTAGTTGCAACAATTCCAATTGGTAATTAAGTATTGAAAAGGAAAATACAATGCCATAGTTGATTGTCTAAGTTGACCACCCATTACTCACTTTCTTACAGTGATGAGTATGCAGGGATATGACACAACCACTTGGCCTCAATTGTATGAAGTAGACAATGAATTTTCATTAGTCTATCTACAAATTTAGATCGACAAGTTGTGTACCACTGAATATTTCCTAAAAGACACCTTGTTATACAAGATTGGACAAATTTCTATACCGTCAGGTGAGCACTGAAAAAATCCCATTTGGGATACGCATTACAGTAAGACTGCAAGACACTTTGGAGTGGAGAAGACCCTCTTCATTCTTTAGAAGTATTTTTACTGGCCTACACTTAAATCTGATGTCGACAAGTACATCTGATTATGCATGGTTTTTGCCATTGCTAAACTTCCTAACAAACAATATGGCTTATGTACACCATTTCCAGTTCCTAATCGACCTTAGGAATCTATTTATATGGATTACTTGACTGGATACCTTGTCACCAAGCATCAACATGACACGATCCTGGTTGTAGTGTATAGATTTCCCAAGATGGCCATTCTCATTCCTTGCAAGAAGATGACGACAACACAACATACTGCTCAGCTCTTCTTTGAACATGTCTGGAAGCATTTTGGCTTACCGATGACTATTGTTTCTGACATAGATGCTGTATTTGTCATCATTTTCTGCAAAACCCTCTGGAAGAAACTTGACACACAACTTTATTTGTCGATAGTGTTCCACCCTCATGAAGATGGACAAATGAAAGTTGTGAATCACTTGGTTGTACAACTACTCCACATGTATAACCACAAGCATCATTGAACATAGGATGAAAGTCTCCCATACATTGAGCAAAGTTACAATCATGTTCAACATAGTTCTACATGAAAGAATCCTTTTGAAATATATTATGGATTTCAACCCTCAGCACCTATTGACTTGATCAGTCCTTAAACACAATTAGATGAAACTGATCATGGACAATGAGAAGTTGAGAAAGCACTCAGAGTTCAAGTATCAACTTTGCGACATTTAGAAACAAGCGCAGGAGATGTTATAGTGAGCTAATGCGAAAAATAAGGCCTAACATGACAAGCATCATATTCCTCATTCTTTTTAAGTTGGGGATCATGTTTGGATACACCTCAAGAAATAAATGTTTAGTGGTCCATACAAGAAGCTAAATCCTTTGCGTTAAGGTCCATACATTGTTCTTGAGAAGATTGGAGAAAACACTTTCAAGATCGACATTTATTCACACCTAGGTATACATCTAGTCTTTAATGTGGATCTACTTTGACCATATCATGCACCATTACTATAACAAATAGACTTGCAGACAACAAAACCTGAAGATATACATGCAAACATTCAGGAGCCTCTTCCTTGTGACACAATCATGGGACAAGAGTATGCCATACAAGGATGTAAGCAATTCCCTTGTTTCAGGTAGCTAAATAAGGACAAATCCCAACCCAAGGAAAGTGGTATTATGTTAATGAACTGAACAAGAATTTTTCTTATCTGCTTGAGAAAGAAATGGGGAGCATTGCTTCTTAAGGAGGGAGGAATGATCCATCTAGGAATTCGATTGGCTTGTTCGACTAGTTGGCCTAGTCCTAATCGACTTCTCACATCAATTATCGAAGACGACAACCGACAACTATTAGAACTGAAAAATGACATAAACCATCAATATCGATGACTCCAATGTGCTTCGTCGACATTGACCACTGCACATTGACAATACTGACTTCGACATATTATTGCTTTGTCTACTAGTCGATTGTGACAGATGTGATTCTGTAATTGTTACAACTTCTCTTGTACAACAAAGTGTAATGGGAAGGCACCCAAGCGTTCCAGCACACTCTATATAAACATGTACATTAATGTATTATGGATTTAGTGATGCATGTAACAGAATACACATAAAAGTAATAGAAGAACTTTGTTCTGAATTCTTGCATCTTGTCTGTAAACTTATTCTTATTGCTTGATTACTTTGGTTTGTCAACATATTCTAAAATTCTTTCTCCACAATAGAACTCAACTCATTCAATTGAACTTGTTGTCCCCTGTAGAACACCTGGGTGACGCAGATCACTTACTTACACATCATATCGCCGATTTGAATCGTCCTACTCAAATCGACATCATCCTCGGTCCTCCTAGTGATCCAACTGCTAGTACATTGTCTTGTCCATATCATGGCAAAAAACCATGAGCCTACCACCAAGGATACCAAAACATTATGAACTCATCGTGCACCCTTGAATAGTGCACCCCAATGCATGGACTCATTGTGCACCCTTGAGTAGTGCATCCTGGTGCGTCCTCCGTTATGCCTTTCTAATAACGCTTAATGTGGGGCCTTACATTCTCCCCAACTTAAAGATGTTGATGTCCTCATTAATGCAACTCCATCAGAAAATCCAATGAAATATTGTTAGTGGTGAAAAGACACTTGTGCACATGCCATATCCGCACGTGGATCAGATACCATATGTCATAGGACTAGGCTGGTTTTCCATCGCAAGCATCCCATACCATCAAAAATCCTAGTCACAGTGTGACACCGATGTGATCTTGCTAGTTGGGTTCGATCATTAACCGCAAGTATCACCCAGACTATGCCTTAGTGAAACCATCCTGAATGAACCCAAGTTAGACACCTTAGAGTTGTGCAGAATGTCAAGTGCATGTTTCACTGTAGTAAATGCAGTCTGTCACATCGCCACCCAAACTTAGGCAATGTTGTCCATCGCATGTCCACCCCTGAACCAACACTTGAACGACCGACTTCCCAATTCATGATGACGTGATCACCCATCTAGTATCAATACTGGATGGTGCCCAAAGGCCATGTCTCGGCTGCACCTAGCCATATACCATTGTTGAACCCATCCTCACTATTGTCCTAGCATGGTTTCCACATTTCACATTACAATGCCAATTGCATCATCCTCTATCGAGCCTTCTTATACAATGTCTCATTGGTTTGTCTCATCCTACTCGCCTCAACATCATCCTTGGTCCTCCTAGCGATCCAACATGCTAGTACACCATCATGTCCATCTCATGACCAACAACCATGAGCCAACCACCAAGGCTAACAAAATCTTATGAACTTGTCATGAACCCTTGAATAGTGCATCCCAACTCATGGGCTCGTCATGCACCCTTGAGTAGTGCATCTCGACGTGCTCTCGATTACACCTTGATAATGGTGCTTAATGTGAGACGTTACAAGGAGGTTCTTGGCCCAAAAGTGTTGAACTTTGCAAATTAACATTTCAAGCATTCAAGACCACAAAGAAATGTGTGATGGGTCTGAAGCTATGGGAGTTATTGGGTCTATAATGCCTCATAGGTGTATCATGTGAGCATGGAATTATCTGGTCTTGGGGCCTTTTCCTACTAGTGTTAAAGGGTTGGAAGTAAGAGGTGGCCAACTTGGTGCATGCAAATCTTTTGTACTCACTTATAGTAAGAAATAAAGAGCGATAATAATCTCTCATCCTCAAAACCCATGAGTCAAGAGAGAACCAAGTGGTCCTATCTCTAAAAAGAAAAAATAATCAGCCTCTCATCTCATAGTAAGGAGACCAACTTAATACAAAATGGTCCTTAGTCTTAGGCTCG
Organism: Pseudotsuga menziesii; assembly: GCA_001517045.1. NCBI lineage: Eukaryota > Viridiplantae > Streptophyta > Pinopsida > Pinales > Pinaceae > Pseudotsuga > Pseudotsuga menziesii. Next base: position 233,392 of record LPNX011041463.1, on the reverse strand, counting down.
AAAGTGCATATCTAGGAAATATATTTCTCCCTAGGAATATGGTGATTTGTCTCCATGCAATGTTGGTCGGAGAATATTTTGAGCTGTAGGAGAGATTCCATCATACTACAAGATCACTAGAGTTTGGTGTACCTCAATCATTGGATGAGCCAATCACTTTGTTCAGATAATGTTGACTAGAAGTAGGCTATGTAACACTTAGTAAAAATATCTTGTTTATCTCACCTTTGGAGAGATCAAGAGAATCCATTGAAAAGCTATGGTGAGGTGGCATGTCAAATATATCAAGGTCAATGGAGTAAAGTAATGAAAACACTTTCTATACTGACATGAATTTATCCCACGTTCTACTAAGTTGCTCCATAGAGGAATTGAGAGTAAGAAATGGATATCTAACATGACCACTCTATGAATTGCCCATTTGTGTGAGCATGTGTTCATTGTCAACACACCAAAGATCACTAAAGCAATGAGTGGAATTGTAGCAAACTCTACAAGAATGATAGCACAAGGGATTGATGTCTTGGCATAAAAATGTTTGGATAAAATCGCTACCAACAAAATCTCTATTTTGTTTTGGTCTACTCCCCAATGGTATATTCCCAAACCTCACATCCATACAAGGGGGAAGGTGTGACCATTGAGTGAAAGTGTTGGATCTTCAATCAAATGCCTTGAAATTGAAGTTGAAAACATTGTTTTTCAACGATGGTAAGAGTGGCATATTATTTCCTTAGTCTGTCCTCTACCACTGGAACTAAGCTAGAGTGTGGTATGTAGAAGAATCCCCCAAAATATACCTACAAAGACTATCTCAGCCCTCTCACCTTTGTAAGTAAGATTCACATTGCCTATATCCATTTTAGGGATGTTAACAACCACGATTTTTGCTTGGTATCTCCACATTACTGTTCAATGTCACAAAAGGAAACTTAGATGTCAAGTTGTCTTTGCAGAGCCCTCATTTAGTGGGACACAGGGCTAATGTCATATGCAAATGATATCTTCTACATGTTGATAGGTAGAAGATCAACAATAGAGCTAGATAGCTAGGTTGAGATCTCTTTCCTTTACCAATGGATTGGTGAATCCCATTGTCAGCAGTACAAAATAATTAATAACAAGTTCTATATGTAGCTAGATCTACAATTTCTTCAAAGGGTTTGAGTTGGGACGAGAAGAAAGGAGAATACCTCTTGTAGCGTGTCGTTTGGGGAATATTTTTGGAGAGGCCTTTGCTTGTTTGTTGCTCTTCAATGCTCCTATTGGTACCTACAAAACTCAAACACAAGATTCCTTCTCTATTCTACAAACAACATTCAACATTCTATACGATACTCAAACCAAAAGTAGATCTCACATCATACAAATTGGTAAAAAAAATCATTTGGAGAATAGTTGAATTCCTTCATATTCTTTTAAAGAAAAGTGGAATGCTAAACCTCATCATGAGATGCGTCTTCCTCCTTTTCTTTAGGTTCTCTCCCTCGCCCTTCAAGCCTTTGATCACCAAAAGTGTGAAGCAAAAGGGTCTCTTACCATTTCACTACAATAACTTTACTCTTCAAGCATTCCTCCTCTAATCTTCACCTCAAATGCTTCTTATATAAATTTAGAATTAGAGTGTTAAGAGGGAACTTTTCAATGTGGGATCAGAATCCCAACTTAATTTCCTCCATTTATCTTTATTTCCATAGCTTTAAGCATTTATCTTAAATAATTGAACATTTAATACACAAAACACATATGCCATGTATTTCCTTCCACTTTCAATATGTGGAGACTTGGTCTTAGCTTTTGGTAGGCACTTCAATCACTGAAGTTACATCTTCTAGGCTATATGGATCTTCATTCACATGTATCTTGTAGGCCCACATAGAAATATTCCACGAGAAAGCCTTTTTAAGCGAGTTGTCTAAAGAGGGGAATTTTTTACCTTTGTTTCTGGCTGGTTTTTTCCAGTTTTTTGCCATGAATCTTCCCGGAATTTTCAAAACGTTCAAAAACACTGCTAGATCTTACAGAGTGTGGGTGTTTGGGGGGTTTTCCTATCACCTGATTTCAATTCTGAGCTTAAAATCGCCCAACAAACAACATAAATTACAGATTTTGTAGATTAAATTCATCAGATTCCGACATAAAATCAGCGTAAAAGTCAAAAAGTCTCCTAGTTAGATAACTCCCTTTTTTAAGTATGTAATAGGTAATGTGCCTCACATAATGACCGTAGTAGTACGGAATTATGACCAAATGGTTTAAACTTTATTGATGTTATCGAAGGGAACAAGGTTACTCGTTATTGGGAACAAGTAGGTACTTGGTGATATAGAAAAATTATTTTCAGATAAGAAGGATCAGATCTAAATACGTTGAATAGCAGCACGTTGACTAGTGGACGAGGAAAAATAATTATTCCTTGTGAAGCTAATAATATATTCAATTAGGTTAGTCCAAATTCTTATAATCTATTTTTAATGTTAATTCTCTTAAAATCCTATGGCTATGGGTTATCTCAAACAGTACTTTATATAGTTAAATATTTAAGAGTCCACGAATTATGACATCAAATATTATTTCGGGTTCTGTTGTGTGATGGATTTAGGTAGTGACATTGTTGTGACATCATATTATAAACAGTTAAAGTTTAGCTTAGTCAGTAATTAAATTTTCGATTAAAATTCAATACATTCTGCAAATCACTGCTGACCACATTTGTGAACAGCATTGGCGATCAAGTGCTTACTGAGTCAACTTTGGTAACCAAGCAACTGCCCGGCTCACAATGGAGAATTACAACAACTTATAACCATTTCTGACATACACTTTCGTGTTTTCCTTTACAGGCTTACATGGATTTATAACACCTCTTATACAATCACTTAAAACTGACCAAAGACAAAATAATAGGGATTTATAAATATGCTATTTATCCAAATCCATAGGAAATTGGTTGTCATCGTTTCAACAAATTTTCGGTGGATACTTGATACCATATGCCTTTGAAGATGATGGAGAAAATGATATATTGGGTATCTTGGTGATACTATAAGGGTTGACTGTGCCTTTATAGGTCCTTAAACTACTTCTAATTGGGAAAGAACGCATACGTTAGCCTCTTAAAGACCAAGCATGTGACCAAGGTTGAAATTTGACGGTAAATAGTCGTCATTTGCCATTTTACACGTTAACATACTGCACTTCATAATTTGTCTTTTTGTTTGTTTGTTTGATTTCCCATGCCACACCAACCCTTAGCATGGATGTATTTTTTTGTGTCTCCTCCCAACTAGCTTACCCCTAAGGGAATTGAACCTGGGTCGCCTTGCTGACAAGACCCACACCTTAACCAAATGAGTTAGAGAGAATTGACTAGGATAAACCGTATTTGTCATTATGTGTGTGTTTGGTTTAATCGTTATGTTTATAATGTCTTTTGGTTTATTATATCTTTGTAAATTTTAATTTTTGTATTATATGATGCAAGATATGAGAATTCAATGTTTCATATAGTTATTATAATTTTTATTAAAAAAAAGACACTATTATTATGAAAGGTAGATTTAAGATTTAAACGTCAAATGAAAGGTAATATTAATATTAAAATGTCATATAAAAATTTCTTGACGTGCAATATAGGACGTCAAATTTCAACCCTGCATGTGACATAGTTTTCCTTGAATAATAATGATGAATTAGTTTACATTCACTAATAATAACCAATAATGATTGTCCTCATTACAAGTCTCACCACTAAATTGTGATATGTTTTGCCACCTTAAAAAAATATAATTTAATAATTTGAATATTCGGGATTCTAAACTTTCCATGAGTTTAACATGTGTAGATTTACAAGTCTGGGCGTTATAATAAGTCATCATAGACTATTGACTCGTGAGGGGCAAAAATAAAAAGGTACTATGGAGTGTGTGCGCCACTAAACATGTGTAACTTGACTTTCACGAGTCAAACTTCGAGATGTCTCACTTAACATGTAAGTAAAGAGGATGATAGTGATCGAGTTTGCTAGGGTTTCTTTGCAAATGGAGTCCGCTAGGGTTTCTATGCAACTAGGGATTCTACACAACTAGGTCAGTGCAATTTAGGATGGTACAATGAGCTCACAGATGATTGGCGGTACATCTATGTTATCATTCCAGAAAACTCCTCTAGGTTGTAGCTTGAGGATGCCTGGTAACTTAAATGTTTGTATGGTTTTTCTAACTGGATCAAGTCAGGTGACCTATAGGACCTCACACTCTCAAGACATGCATGAAACTCAATCAAGGATAAGGCTTCTAACTACCACTGTTAAGAGGTTTGATAATATGGTGCAGAGATGGAGAACTTATCATGCTGGCAGATTCATACATAAAACATATATATATAAATGGCTAATCATGACAAAGAAGGTACTTATAATTCAAATCATCAATATACAGATAGGATGACAGCTATCAGACATCAAATAACATGAATAAACCTGAACAACACATTCAAGCATTAGCACAGAACATACAAGAAATGGAAGTTGAACATATGATAGCAAAAGAGCTTATATTAGGTCATGAGGAATATGAGAAGCTTGACAATAGTAATGGTCTACAAGTCCCCGAAGTCGAAGCCTTTCAATAACATAAGTCTTAGGCTTTATAGCATTTACAAAATATTCAGATCCTGAAAAATTGGATCTGATTTACTAAAAATAAACATAATAATTGTTTTTGCTGAATTAGGTTAAAAACCCTAATTTAACTACTAGTCTATCTAACGGTAAAACTCGTTCACTGTTTGAACCCTTTGATGACTGAAGTGAGTATTGGGAATAACTGCAACTGGTCCTCTGCTAGATAAGTCATGGTTTGCTAGATAGTTAGTGTTTGTGACCCTTTCTTCTTTTATGTAACTGCAAAACTGGAGCATACCTTCCCTAATGTTGTTCTTCAGCACCTTTCATCTTTATACTTCATCCCTGAGCTAGTTATGTTCGCCCAAAACCAGTCCTTTGTGCCAAAATTTGATCCTGTTCCTCTTTATGCTTTCTGTTAGGAATTATGATCCAAAATGTTATGTTTATAAGTTTAGTTTAATAAATGTAAAAGGGCATCTACACACTCACGTGATTATGTGAGGTGTCCCTAAGTTAGTTTCAGTAACGGTAAATTAGTTGTTACTCTTTAGATATTTAAATCCATCGAGTTTTCCATGTGAGGTAATCTTTCGGGACTTAGCCCTCACATCTTTGTGATGTAATTATTTTCCTTCTTCATTAATAAAGTTATGTGTCTGAGAACACTTTGTCAAAGTGGTATTAGAGCACACGGTAAAAGCTTGGTCTGGTTGGAACCTAGTTGGAAGGTGCTAAAGGTTGTTTGAAGAAGGTGATGTTCAAGGTTTTGGAATAGCGAAATTTTGACCATAAGTTAATGATTCCTGTTCTTTTGGGCTAAAAAAAGAATCTTTGCAAAAAAAAATTTTTATTGACTTAGTTTTTTCATTTTACTTGGAGAGAGTAAAATAATTTTTTTTAAGGCAAGGTTATTTAAAATTTTTTGTGGAAGTGAATTTAAAAAAAAAAAAAAAAACATAGCCAGTGTTGAAGAGAGAAAACCAACATTGAAAAGAGAAAATCAGCAGGCATTGAAGAGAGAAAACCAGCGCTGAAGAAAGAAAACCAGTAGGCATTGAAGAGAGAAAACCAGCGTTGAAGAGAGAAAACCAGCAGGCATTGAAGAGAGAAAACCAGCGTTGAAAAGAACCAGCAAAACTTCAGCGTAGAGATAGAAGAGTTCACAATCTTGTTTAATTTTTTCACTTTTCATTTAATTCAAGATTTATGTAATATTTTGAAAAGTGAATAAGTTGTTTTGGAGAGATAAGGTAATTTATTATTCATTTTTGTTTTTGGATATTTTTTATATTAAGAAGAAAAAGGTGGAGAAATAAAACTTAAAAAAAAAACAAAGGTTATTTTTGGAGTTGATGGGACTGGAACTTGTGATCTCCCACTCAACAATCTTGTATCTCTCCAATTCACCTATAAAGATTTGTTATTTTTTGGAGTAATAAGGAGCATTGTTGGTGTCATAAGGAGTACTTGTATTTTCACTCAAGGTTTGATTAGAGCAAAGTGAAGATCTATCAAATTCTTTTCTTGAGGCTATAAGTGGGTCAAGGCCAAGCCCCTATAGCTCTCTTTTGCATGGTGTGTGGTGTTTCTTGCAGTATTTATTTCATGGTGACTCTTGCTGATGCGTAATTTTGCTTTCATGTTGGTGGTGATATTTTTGCATAAAATCTTATATTGGTGATATAAGGTGATTGTTTATTCTGGTGACATAAGGTGCTTTCTTTTTAAATTCTTGGAGCTATGAGGTTTGCATAATACACATCTTCTGGAGTTATAAGGTATATTTTTTTTTACAATGTCTAGAGTTGTAAGTCTTTTTAATGAATCCGACAAGTTGGAAGGATCGAAAAATTATAAAGTTTGGAGTCGTCATATTCAAAGCACTCTTATTTACAATGAATTGTGGAAGGGTGTCTGTAATGCTCAGCCTACCAAACCGACTATTCCTGATCAGCTTGCAAAATGGGAACTAAAAGATGAGAAGGCATTAGCATTGATTCACAGTACTGTTTCTGATGATATTTTTGTGCATATTGAAAATAGTTCTAATGCGTGGTCAGATTGGAAAACATTGAAAGATTTATTTGATTCTCAAAGTGAAGCTAAGACAATCGATCTCCAATGGAAGTTGTTTCAACAAAAATTGTCTTCAGGAGGTGATGTCATGGAGTACATTTCTAGATTGAAGAATATCAAACAAGAAATTTCAAGAGCGGGTTTTGATAAAATTGAGGACAGCATGATGGTGACCATTTTGATCGCAGGATTGCCTAAGACATATAAGCATTTTTTGGAAACTTTATAGATTACAAATAAATTGGACAATATTTCTTTTGACGCACTAAGTGAATTACTTGTCACACATGACAAAACTTTTGGTAAAACAAAGAAAGCAGGAGAAGATGTTTTGGTCGCAAGTACTAGCAAACAATCTTCAGGTAATCATCAAAATCGCAATGATTAGAAAGCAAATGAACAACAACGAAATTCTTTTCAATATTCAAACAAAGGTCGTGGTCAGGGTCTTGGAAGAGGAAGAGGCCACGGAAGAGGAAGAGGAAGAAATCAAGGAAGAGGTTCTAAAGAATAAGAAAGTACACAATCATAGTTTTCTGGAAGAGGAAGAGGTTTAGAAAACCAACAGGTATTTGGAAGAGGAAGAGGTAATAAATAGGTCACATGTTTTCATTGTAATAGAGTTGGACATTATGCTTTAGACTGTAGAGTTTCATTTGAAAAAATTCTAAAAGAAAGAGAATCTAAATAATCTTCATCAGCAGCACATTATGCTCATGCAGACGATAGTGAAAATTGTGAATATGTTTTTACAGCACTTGGACAATTAGAATCAATGGATTTTGTTCAAGTTCATCAGTTGGAATCAACGAATTTTGTCTAGTCTTCTTATTGTTTCAAAAATGATTTTGAAGATGCTTGGATTATGGATACAGGGGCTACTCAACATATGACACATAGGAAAGATTTCTTTTGGAGTTATGAAGATTGTCATTTAAATTCAATCTTTCTTGCAGATGATTCTATTCATTTTCCATAGGGAAAAGGAACAGTCACGGTTGACTTGCCAGGAATTGGAGAAAGATTGATTTCTAATGTTTGGTATGTTCCTACATTTAAGAAAAATTTATTGTCTTTAGTTGTCATTCGTCAATTAGGAAATCAAATTGTAATGGAAGATGGTATTCTTTTGGTTAATTCAAAAAAGGATGCATACAAAATAGTTATGACAGGCTATGAAGATGGAAAGATTCTTAGGATAAAGGGAACAGTCATTCCTAGATCAAAGGAACATTTGAAGGAATTTGCAGGTTTAGTTGAAACTGATGTTTCACCTATTAGATTGTGGCACATTCGTTTTGGGCACTTGAATGTTGATAGTCTTGTACAACTCCAAAAACAAGGAATGGTAAAGGGGTTGCCTACTTTTCGGAAGGAAAATGCAAAGTGTGAAGCTTGCATTTATGGCAAATAGAGAAGGATAGCTTTTTCAAAAAGGCACTTGGAGAGCAACAAGGAGATTACAGCTTGTTCAAAGTGATGTTTGTGGTCCTTTGGAAACTTCACTTGGTGCTTGTAAATATTTTTTGTTATTTATTGATGATTTTAGCAGGATGGTTTGGGTGTATTTCTTGAAGGAAAAATCAGAAGTGTTTGAAAAGTTTTAGTTATTTCAAAATTTGGTTGAAACAACGACAAAGGAAAAGATTGCTACTTTGAGAATTGATAACGGTGGTGAGTTTACATCAAATCATTTTTTTACTTATTGTCAGGAAAAAGGGATTAAAAGACAGTTGACCAATTTTTATACTCCACAGCAAAATGGAGTATCAGAAAGGATGAATCAGACTTTATTGGGCATGGCTAGAGAAATGTTATTTTTCAAAGGGTTGAATTCATGTTATTGGGCTGAAGCAATTCATACAACAATTTATTTGAGGAATCGATCTCCTTCATCATCACTTGATGGAATAACTCCTTTTGAGGTGTGGTATGGATTCAAACCTATGGTCAAACATTTGAGAGTTTATGGTTCATTTTGTTATGCACTTGTCCCAAAAGAAAAGCGAAAGAAGTTAGAGTCTAGAAGTGTTAAATGCAAGTTGATTGGTTATTCCGATGAGAAAAAGGGGTATAGGATTTTGTCAAATGGAAAGTTTATTATCAGTAGGGATGTGATTTTTGATGAAACATAAAGTTTAAGTGTAGAAGAGGTTGAAAAACAACTTAGTCACTGAGAGGAAAAAGTAACTAAGGAACAAATAAGGATGCAACACTTAAACAATACAAGGAATGAACAATGGTTTGATTTCACTTCAGAAGTACAGTATGACAAACAGGTTGAAGATACTTTGAATTATTCACAAGTTAAATTGGATAATTCAAATCAAGATAACATTGAAAAGAAGAAACCAAAATGGGCAACTAAGTTACTTCAGGATGTTAAGTCTGATGAAAAAGGAAAAACAGGTACAAGGAGTTCTAATATGGGTTCAGAAATTTTTTCTCTTTCAGTTGATGAACCAGCTACTTTTAATGAATCATTTGAATATAATGAATAGAAAATAACAATGCAAAGTGAGTATGATGCAGTAATGAAGAATCAGAGTTGGAAAATTGTTGATTGTCCACATGATGTTAAACCCATTGGTTGTAAGTGGGTTTACAGAATTAAGTACAAAGCAAATGGAGATATTGATAAATATAAGGCAAGATTGGTGGCAAAAGGTTTTGCTCAAAAACAAGGGATTGATTATGAAGAAACTTTTTCTCCAACAGCGAAATGGAATACTATCAGGATTGTGCTAGCTTTAGTTACACAAAATGGATGGAAAGTGCATCAAATGGATGTAAAAAATGCATTTCTAAACGCTGATTTATAATAGGATGTTTATATGACTCAACCTCCTAGTTTTGAGGTTCCAGGGAAAGAAAATAATGTTTGTAAATTGGTTAAGGAATTGTATGGATTGAAACAGGCTCCCATAGCTTGGTATGCAAAAATGGATGCCTACCTACAGAAAGTTGGTTTTCTTCGTAGTGAGTCAGATGATACTTTGTATGTTTGAATCCAAGAAAACAACTTAGTCATCTTGGTTATGTATGTTGATGATTTGCTCATAACAGGTAACAATAATGATCATATATTTCAGGTTAAGCAAGAACTTCAAACAGGTTTTGAAATGACAGACTTAGGATTACTTCATTACTATCTTGGAGTTGAAGTAAAGCAGCGGGAAGGAAGCATATTTATTTCTCAAGCTAAGTACATTTCTGGATTATTGAAGAAGTTTGGAATGGAGGAATGTAAACCAGCGATTTCCCCCATGGAGAAAAATTTAAAAATTTCTAAGTTTGAAGGGGGGGAACTTGTAAATAGTACTGGATATTGATAGTTAATTGGATGTTTCATTTACTTGATGAATACTTGTCCTGATCTATCGTATGCAGTCAGCATACTTTTTAGATATATGAAGGAACCTAGAGAAGGTCATTGGAATGCAGCAAAGAGGTGTTAAAGTATCTTCAAGGAACAAAGGATTTTGGACTTGAGTTTAAAAGAAACAAAAATTTCAAGCTTGTTGGCTATTCAGATGCGGATTTTGCTAGAGAAGTTGATGACAGGGCATCTACTTCAGGTTACTTAATGAATATGGGATCAGCTGTAGTGGCATGGAGTTGTAAAAAGTAGGATACAGTTGCAAATTCTACAGCAGAAGCAGAATATATTTCAGCTTGGGAAGCCGCTTGTGAGATAGTTTGGTTAAGAAGGATTTTGCAAGACCTCAAAGTTGATCAGAAAGAAGCAACTTCATTATTTATTGATAATCAATCAGCAATCAAGTTAGCCAAAAATCCTGCTTTCATTCAAAGACTAAGCATGTCGATACTAAGTATCATTACATTTGGGCTCTCGTCATCAAACAAATTATCAAACCAAAGTATTGTCCATCAGAAGATCAAACTACAGATATTTTTACAAAATCTCTTAGAAGGGTCAAATTTGATAAGTTTAGAAATGCACTTGGTATTTGTTCAAAAGAATTTTTGGATCAAAGGGGGGATTGTTAGGAATTATGATCCAAAATGTTATGTTTATAAGTTTAGTTTAATAAATGTAAAAGGGCATCTACACACTCACGTGATTATGTGAGGTGTCCCTAAGTTAGTTTCAGTAATGGTAAATTAGTTGTTACTCTTTGAATATTTAAATCCATCGAGTTTTCCATGTGAGGTAATATTTCAGGACTTAGCCCTCACATCTTTGTGATGTAATTATTTCCCTTCTTCATTAATAAAGTTATGTGTCTGAGGACACTTTGTCACTTTCGGTGGTTAAGGGATCAAAATGTCGGGTCTGTTAGCTACCAAAAGCGCTGCTTTCGATGGCTAATGAACCGCTTCAGCGTCTGCCTAAGCCACCGAAAGCCCTGTTTTCGCAAAAAATTTAAGCAGCCTCCAAAATTACACTTTTAAGTTCTATTGCTTATCTTCTGAATTTTATTCTACCTGCTCAATGTTTGGAAGGTTAGTAGCAGCCTAGCTTGATTATGGATTCTGAAGGCTTATTGCTGCTTCAGCTAGGGTTTCTATTGTAAGATGAGTGCTAGTGTTTGGTCTGGCATTCTTCACTTGTAGCCTCAGAAGCCTGATCATTCTGTACAGCCTAGTGTTGTCTTTCATGTATCTTAGGTTTCTTATTTTTAGCAAGATATACATTCCTCTCATCTCCAAGAAATAATTGTGCAACTGCTTATTCCTCTTGGTCAATACAGCAATGTTTTTCTTTATCTTTCTTTCTAAAATTTCCATCTCATACACTTGTCTCAATAACTGATTTACTCTCTGTGCCATGGGCTTGCTAGAAGAAGCCTTTTCTACTGGTTCATTGTGCTCTTTTGGTGTAGGTGATGGAAATTATTCATTTCCTGCTACAACCTGCACTGCTAGGTCAGCACCTTCCTCTCTTTCTTCTTCTGAATCTGAGTGGGGCAAGTTCAAAATGTTTCCACTATGTGCTATGATTTCCTTTCCCTTTTCACTGAAGTATAGGTTTATTTTAACCTGCTTGGTCTTAGAAGAGGAAGGAGGTTTCTCTATTGTTGTTGGGGAGATATCCCTTCTTTTTCTCTTTCCACTCCTGGGGGTGCTAGATTTCTTTGAAGGAGACTTTCCCTTCTCTTCTGGCTGCAGGCCTATTTCAAAACCATTCCAAAACAAGAAATGTGTCCGTTCCATATTTCTCCTCTTCAACAATTCTTGGATAAGGAGTTGTATAAGGCCATGGTGAGACAATCTTCCAACAATCTTAGTTGGTTGAGCCTTCACCTGGTGTACCATTTTTGCCAGGCTCCTGTGTAAGTAGAAAGGTAAATTCAGTGGGCTCTTTCCTGTGAAGTGGTTCATTAGTTTGAAATGATAAATCATGGCCCTGTTGTATCTACCTTCACAAGTTATATATACCACAATGGCCTTCAGTAATTGTTGCCACCTCTCTTCTAGCCAGGTGGATGGGACACTTTTATTCCACACCACCCCTCTGTGTTCAGGCTTCAAATAAGATCTAAACCCCACATCCTTAGTAATGGTGGTTTTAGACCACTTCTGCCTAGTTCTTGGGAGTTCAGTCACCTCTGCAATTAGGGTTTCATCCACCATGAATTCCTCCTTACCTATGAGTGCTTTGGAGCCATCGAAAGATAGAGCAAATGCCTCAACCACCTGTTGCTGTGAACCTTGAACTTTCTCACAAAATTTGTAGCAGCCTGCATCTATGAAGAACTGGCATACTTCTGGATGTGCTTCCAGGTAGTTGATGTCTCATAATTCTTGCCTGAGAGCAGGCCCTCCCTTCTTCATTTGTTGAATGTGCTCCTGAGTGCCTGCAAAAATTCAATTCAAGTTCTGTGGAAGAGGTTAGCAGGTTGACTTTCATAGGTGGCTTCGATTGGTGAGGATTCATGTAATCAAAGGTGGAGTGTACTGGAGGATAGGGCATTGATTATGAGGGTTTTAACAGCTTGAGAAGTGCGTGAGTAAGAGGACGATGGCCTTTGGTGATATCTTCGAGACCACTTGCCCAACAATCATTTTTGATTCATACTTGATATTCAGTGGAGATTTTCTGCAGTTCGTCGGACAGATGGAGGGAAAACTAGGGTTTTGAATCACATCGGTCATCATCAGATAAATAACGACCTCCTAAATCATTTAATTACACCTTATGGCAGTTTCCCTATCCTTTCGATGGTTTATCGTGCCTAATCATGATCTCTCCTATGCTGACGAGTTTTGATTTAATGGGAAGTTAACCGTTTCCTATTTCGGCCTTTTCGGTGGTTAAGGGAACCTAGGATTTTGTCTGCTAGTTGTCAAAATATGAGCTTTTGGTGGCTAATGAACTGCTGACATATTTTCCCAAGCCATCGAAACTTTATTTCCAAACGGTCTTGTGAAACTCGCTTTCGGTGGATTATAGCCTTTCTGAATCTCCTCATTTAACTGACAAAAGGTAGGCCTTTCTGTGGCTAATGAACCATCAACACTTTTTCCTAAGCCACTGAAACTGAATTTTCCCCAACACATTTCATTTTCTTTCGGTGGTTAATTCCATCCTTCAATCACTCGCTAAGCTGCTGAAACCAATGCTTTTTGATGGCTAATGAATTGTTTGAAATTCTCGCCTAAGCCACCGAAAGTCCCTTTTAACAAATAACTGAATGAGCCAGCTTTCAATGGATAACCATGATCCTGCATTAAACTGTTAGCTACCGAAATCAAATCTTTTCAGTGGCTAATGAGCTGTTGGAAAACTCGCCTAAGCCACCGAAAGCTAAAACTTTCAATTTTATCAAATATCAAAATACTAGAGATCATCAATTTGTTAGTCACCTTAAAATATTTCATAATATGACTTGAAATCGTCATCCTATCAAAAATAAATCTTCTGAGTAAAATTATTGAAAAATAAATTTATTTTGGGAGATAACAATCTGTATCTAGGGATTTTGGGATGGAGTTTTGTAATCAATATGTATTTAGGGTTTCTTGGTAACTAGGTTAGTGTAGTGCAGTATAATGTTGGGTTTCGAATCCTTAGCACTAGGGTTTTTGGTATTAAGTGTTGAGTATATAGTTGTCATTGATGTCAAAGGTGTTCACGAATGACAAAGGAATAACTAATGGATACGATGACAAGAAAAACTCAGTGAAAGACTAAGGCAGTGATGGAATGGCATGGCATAGTTGAGGATGTGGCATGACACATGTGCTGACATGGAATATGATGGTGTCCTAATGATGATGTCATAAAAGTTAATTTATAACAAATGCAATGGATGAGATGGACATGGATGATAACACAGCATGAATGACTGATATGAAAACTTCCAAGACAGTGTCGACAGTATGATGTAATCAATGGTTAACGAAACAAAGAACAGAGGTCATGTGGAAGTAGAGATGCAGTATGAATTATAAAGCTTGTCACGTCCCCACCCCTCATCCCGACGATGGAGAGGATGCGACCTACACACTATTGCTATCCAACAGGAAAAATAGCCTCATGGACATAAAGACATAATAATTAAAATGCATTGAACATAAATATAAACACAGATGCATAGTGCATTCTACAACGGAAGAAAAATTCATTCATTCAAACATGTTCATATTAATTCCTAAAACAAATAGTTTGCAAAGATTAAGCACAAGAATACTTATCTTGAAATGAAGTTGGCTCACAACTAGCTACATCGCTGCAACATTCCATCCAACCACAGGCCAGTGTGCTCATCAATCTCTCAGCATCATTGCCACCCCTTATCTGGGCATGATTCCACAAGGCACTAGGGAACAACATGCTTACACATAGCCAAAACCATAAATCCACAGTCAATCCAACTCATCGTTGGGTTTCATAGACTGCTAAGGAAACAAGCCAATTACATAAGGGTTCCTTGGACTTACTCGACCAAGCCTAAATTCCAATTAGACACACAGTCAACCAATTAACGGGTGGGTTCCTTGAATTTAGTCAGCTAAGGTAACACCATCATGCACTTCACAACAAAACACAATTGATGGGTTGTAGAGAAATGTTTGGAAACCACATACATAAATGGAAGATGGGAAAAAAAACCCAAGTGACCAAATCAGCTTAGCAAACATTTGATGGCCTTCCTAAGGAAAAAATGGCCTCTATTCACACCAAATCATGGGTCTACCCTCCTAGCCATAAAACATAACCAAAAGGGGTGGGTTTGCAACCCAACAGACTGGTAAAGAGGGAAAAATGACCCAAGATGAGTAATTACGTTTTCAGGAAACGTTCTTGTGCATTATGGAGGCAATTCGATAACCAAAAACCCCTGAATCGTAAATATGGACTTAGAAAACGTCTCTGAGCATTGTCGAAGCAAAAATGACCATCATTTACTCCCTAATCAGGAGATCTTGGCCTCCTAACCATTGATCAACACAAAAATGAATTTATGGGCATGGAGCAATGAGGAAACATCAGAAATCGTGAGGGAAAACACCTAGCAAGCTCAGCTGTGTGAGGAAGACCAAAAACGACCTCTTGAAACCCCCAAAACGTGAATCACTACTGCACATTCACTCAACAAAACAAAAATGGGATTTCCCAGCCATGGCAATGAGGAAAACCACAACAAAAACTCCCAGGGAGGATCCCAGCCACTAAGCATTGCCAAATTGAATTCCCAACCATGGGAAAATGAAGAAAACGACAAAAACATGAGGGTGGATGACCCAGCTATATCCAGATGCATGAGGAAGCAAACACATGGGTGAATAATGGCTTGGGAAGGAATTTCCAAGCATTTACTTGCCCAAGAAGCCAAAAACACGTTTTCCAAAAATGGGTGACGTCCCAAATTTGAATTTGACCTCCATACCTTTCCCACCCCAAGACAATAACTTCCTTCACAAACTTTAGATGACTGTGCATAAAAGACAAAAAGGGTGGTTGACAACTTTATGGGTTTACCCTTTGACATTTAGCTTTTCCCCATTGGCTCAAAGGTTTGGATATTCCCCCCTCCATATTCCTTGTGAAATCATGCCTCCATCTCTTTAACATTGTGGCGCATAGCTAGTTGTGGTATTTAATTAATTTTCATTTTACATGATGTCTCAAAACAGATTGTGCCTGGCTAGCACATAAACCATCCGCATCGATTTTAATCATCGAAACATAACACACTAAATCCATGGTGGGGCCTTTGCCTTAAGCTCCACACCATGAATTATTAACACTCTTTACATCATATGCAATTCAATACCATGGGGTCAAAACCGGGCTATTACAAAGCTGGTTAGACAAATGAAGAGTGGAATTGTAGAAGAGTGAAATGAATGGGAGATAGAGTATATGTCAAAGAATAGAGAAACTAAATCTGTGAGA
The DNA here is from genome assembly GCA_001517045.1 of Pseudotsuga menziesii. Classification (NCBI taxonomy): domain Eukaryota; kingdom Viridiplantae; phylum Streptophyta; class Pinopsida; order Pinales; family Pinaceae; genus Pseudotsuga; species Pseudotsuga menziesii. The sequence continues at coordinate 217,322 of LPNX011041463.1, read as the reverse complement.
GTGTTTATAAATTATTCAGAGAAACTAAATCTGCAAGAGTGTTGATAAAATCCTTATAACCAACAGTGTGATGAAATTCTCTGTATATATAAATGTTCAAAACTGTTAGAAACAGTCGCAGAGGATTTTCGCAAAGAAATCGTGCAGATCCACAAAATCATGGTGAGATTTGCATTCGATCTAAAATCAACAGTCAGGAAGCATCCCACACAAGATACGACGATTAAGGATAATTTCCGCAAAAATCAAGATCAGACAGCTTATATAGTCCCGCACTAGATCCGACGGTTAAGGATTAATTCCGACAGTTAGGCGGAAAATCCAAAGTTTCGCAAAAGATCAAGATCAGACGACTGAGATTAGTTCCACTAAAAGAAATCGACGGTGTAGAAGAAAAAATGCAGAAAGGGAATTGCGTAATAACATTTAAAGATTCTATGAACCCACAATCCACAACCCACAATCTGGAAGATCAAAATTTGGGAAAGACTCCACAAAATATCGACGATGCAGAAGAAAAATTGCGGAAAAAATATTGTAGAAAGGAGATTGCAGAAAGAAGATTGCGGAAAGGAGATTGCGGAAAGGAGATTGTGGAAATAAGCTTGCGGAAAGGAGCTTGCGGAAAGAATCTTGTGACAAGGAGCTTGCGGAAAGGATCTTGTGAAAAGTTGAGATACGATTTGAGGAAATGTTACATTTTTGCATATGGCAATCCACATCTTATCTTAGATCAATGGTCACGGAAGATCCCATAAGAGATCAACGGTAAAGAATGATTAGTGTAGAAATACAATTGTGGAAATCATGAAAAGTCATAAACCCTGTTGGGCTATAGGGCAGACTCGGGCTTTATACCATTAACTTTGCACCAACAAAAGACCCACTGTGTTGGCCCTTTCGGCAACAACCTGCGGACAGGTTGCAGTCTCACCCGAAACAGCTATGGGGTGACGCAGAATCAGGTTTCTGCAAGCAGAAGAGGGATATTACTATACCTTTAGTTTCTAATGCTTATAATCATACAATGCAAAACTTTAATAGTTACTTATTTAGCTTCGCTGTTAGATAAACAAACAGTGCCTTGCTTAACCCTTTCCTGGGAATTCCAGCGAAGTTAATATTTAGCAGTGATCTTACTTATCAGATATATATTTATCAATGCATAAAGAACAACACAACAAAAACCACAACACACAATATAACGTGGTTCACCCCCATTTTAGGGGTTACGTCCACAGAACTGTGTTTTATTCAACTCTTTACAAAAACCACAGTTCTGATCTGCGCACTCAGCTGCAGATCCCTTCAAGTCCTCAAAACCGTGCACACAGCTGCAGGCCTCTGTGCACATAGCTGTAGATTTCCTTTATCACCCAAAACCCTCTGCGCACACAGCTGCAGAGGTTGTCCACGCACACAGCTGGGACTTAACCTTCTCTTACAAAATAGCGTTAGCTTCACATTAAATCATCTTACATCAAAAGCCTAACCTAATTTCTTTACAAGAGTGCTTATTTATAGTGCACTTATTACAAAACCATGGGCTTCAACCATGGGCACCCCAAACCCTAAACCCTGGATTTAAACCATGGGTTTATTACAAACAAAGGACTTTGACTCAACCCCGACACCTCTAAGACTATTTTGAGCCGTAACTCTGCTTACAAACTCCCATAACTCCACGGAGTTACCCACCTTAAGGACCGTTAGGGTGCGCGCCCCAACAGGCCCCTAAGACTCACCAGTGTCCCGTCCTGGGACACTCAGCTGCTTTTCTGGTGGTAGAATCTTGTTGGCAAAACATAGTGTGCTGCTTGCCTAAGCCATACATGCGGTTGTCGGCTGCTTGTTCCTTTACTGGTTAAGGCCTTCTGGATCTATCAGCGACCCCATCCTTCGATCTGCTTGCCGAACATTTGACCATCCACAACTTAGGGTCCCCAGAATTGTGTGTCAAGGTGCATAAGACAAACAGTCGCCTCGGTTCTGCCAAACCAGGAGGATACATCTTGGGATGTTTCAAAGGTTTCCTGTGAAGATCAGTGCTTTTCTTCGTGTGGCTTAGAGCGCACTTCTACCTTTCTTCCTTCCTCTTAGAGCGAACTTCTACCTTTATTTGTGCCTTGGTCGAACATGGCTGCACGGGTGGATTGCTCAGAAGGTTCAACAGAGCTCTCTCCCTGACCAATCGTAATAACTCCTGGACTTCATGATCATTCGACATAGTTCTAACTGAAGAAACTCAAAGAGATGCACAATGCAGGAGTCGCAGGCCGGTGTAGCGTCTTATAGAATCCCGCAACAGAATCTGTCATCATGGTGCATTAATGACACCGAATCTGATGGAGTGGCAAAAATCCTGTCCACACGGTGCCAGATTTTCCCAAAATCTCATTATTGCAGGAAGTTAGGGCAGTTCTCGTGCCGGCGCCGCCAAGTGTAGTTTGTCCCATTCGTCACATTTTAGGCTGTGACACACCTTTGATCTTCGACATAATATGCACCTTCTACCCATCCTGACCTATACGGCAATCAAACTTCAACCTTCAGACTTTGACAGTATTCAACACTTCGTAGCTTTGAGAACAACTTCATTATAGTCTAGTACCCAATTCCAACTGTTCTTGGTACTTAGACTGTCCTTCATACTATTACTCCTGATCAAGGGGTCCCGGTTTGTCCCTATACTTCTTTAACCTACTTCCATTCACCATGGCAGGTAAAGTTTCTCCATTCAATTTAGCTAACTGGACTGCGCCACCATCAGTAACTTTCTACACTATGTATGGTCCTTTCCAATGTGTCTTGAACTTACCCAGGAATTTCATGAATTTGCTGTCATATAAGAGCACAAGATCACCCTACTGGAACTGCTTCTTCTTGATGTGTCTATCATGCCATGCTTTTTCTCTAGCTTTCTGTACTTACTGCTGGAACCCCGCAATGAATCTGTCCTCTTCAAGTTCTAGTATCTTTGCCATCCTTTCTTTCATCATATCTGGGTCATCCATCTCTGTAAAAGTAGATATTCTGAGGCTAGGGACAGTGTACTCCATGGGCATGACTGCTTCTTGTCCATAAAACAACCTAAAAGGTGTATGGCCTGTCAACTTCTTGCAGGTGGTTCTATAAGCCCATAGTACTGTTGGAATTCAAAGGTCCCAATCATTTCTGTTAGCATTGCAAACCTTCGTCAGAGCATGTTCAAGGATCTTGTTAAAGGCTTCGACAGTTCCATTTGCTTGAGGATGATAGGCAGTACTCTTCTGATGATATACTTGAAATTATTCAGTCAATACTTCAATAGTATTATTTAAGAAATGTGATCCTTGATCACTCATAAGAATTCTAGGACACCCAAATCTTGACAGGATGTTATCAAAAATAAACTTCGCGGCTGTAGCAGCACTACAGGTCTTGACTGGTTGAGATTTGGCCCAACGAGTAAGGTAGTAATAATGTATCTTGCTCCAGATTTCTTTGCAGGGGGGTTGATAGGTCCAACAAAATCAATAGCCCATTTATCAAAGGGTTGTAAAGTTACCTGTGGAACTAGAGGCATCTCATCCCTCCTAGATGGTTTGCCTGTCCTCTAACAAATGTCGCAGCTGCGGCAATATTCTCTTGCATCCTTATGAATTGTGGGCCACCACAATCCGGCTGTCAGAATATTCTGTGATGTAGCTTTTCCTGCATAATGACCACCTGCTACGCCAGAGTGTGCCTTAGCCAAAATTAATGGCTTTTCATGCTCCAGGATGCATTTGCGCAGTATTTCATCTGGTCCCATCTTATATAGCTGTCCTACTATTAAGGTAAAGTCGGATGCTCTAACCACCAGCTGTTTCTTCTGCTGCGTTGTCATTTCGATGGGTGCAAAACCTGTAGACAAATACTGAACAATATCCTAGAAATAATCATCAACCATCTGGATGGCAAACAACTGGGCATTAGGAAGACCTTCGTCCAAGCTAACGGGCTCTTCTCCTGACTCGAGTCTCGA
>LPNX011041463.1:20169-212996 GCA_001517045.1 Pseudotsuga menziesii | reverse complement strand
ACCATCTTTTCCTTCAAAATATCCAAGCTTGCTTGACACTCAGGTGTCCATTCAAACCTAATATCTTTCTTCAACTGCTTTTCCATAGGGGCTGTTATCTAAGCATATCCTTTAATGAATTTCCTGTAATAACCAGTATGACCAAGTGTAGTGCGCAGTTGTTTAACAGACTTCAAAGGTGGCAGGTTCACAATAATGGCTATCTTCGCAGGATCCATCATCAATCCTTGCTTACAGACAATGTGACCTAGCAGAATTCCAAAAGGGGCGCAGAAGATACACTTTTTCAAGTTCAAGGAAATCTAATGCTGTCTACATTTGTCCAACATAAGTCTTAAGCTAGCTATGTGGTCTTTTAATAACCCGAATATAGTCCAATCATCAAAATAAACTTCTAAGAATTTATGTATGAATTCCTTAAAAGCAGAGATGACTACTCTAGAAAACATGGCAGGTGCATTCTTCAATCCAAAGGGCATAACTATATACTGGAAGGATCCCATTTTTGTAGCGAAGGTTGTCTTATGTCAATCTTCTGGAGCAATTCGAATCTTATGGTAACTTGAAAATCCATCAGTAAAAGAGTACACTTCTTGACCTCTAACATTGTCTAAAACTTCATCTTTAAAGGGAGTGGGGAAAGGATCATGCAAATAGGCATCATTTAGCTTCCTCAGATCGACACAGATTCTGATTTCTCCCTTATTCTTCTTTTCTTGCACCACCATAGGACTGACCCACTCGGACTCTTCAACAGGTTCAATGATTCCTGTAGCAAGCATCTTATCCAGCTCCATTCGGACTTTTTCCTTATACTTAGGGTTCAGCCTATAAGGGCGCTGTTTCACAGGCTTCGCATCAGGTTTCAAAGGGATCTTTATCACTCCTATATCACCAAGGATACCTTTCATCTCTAATAACTTCGTCGGAAATAGATCCTGATATTCATGGAGAAGTTGGGTCACCTTGCTTACCATTTCATCATCCCAATAATCTCCAATGGTAGCATACTTAGGGTTTTCTTTCGACCCAATGTTTACGGTCCGCGTCTTCAAGGGTTGAGTCACTTCAAGTGCCTCAACTGCTGGTCCATGCACTTCGCAGTGTCCTTCTGACTCAGGAATGTTAATGTTGCGCGGATCGTTATCCTCGTCAATTGCGAGGTTATAACATTCTACTGCATTGGCTTCCTGTGCCTTCCAATCAGGTTGGTATTCTTCTATTTCTTGATCATCAAATACTTTAGTATGGATCAACCTAACAGCTGCGTCCAAAGCATGAGAAACTTCATTAATAGAAAATGTCAGCACAAAACTATCAACAAGATAATCTCAACTTACAGTACTGTGGCGAAGCTCCACCTCTGCATACCAGTTCTTTGCTATAGGTTCCAGGGTGTGCACAAACCTATGTACCCATTCTTCATGAGGTACATGCTTCCATGCCTCGTAGCATTGCTCCAAATTTCCCTGGGGACTAGTCTTACCATTAAACCTGCTTCGCACCTCCTGAGGTTGGTCCCTGAATCTTAGGTAAAGGGACTTCTGACATACTTCCCAACTATGAATGTACTTTTTGTGATCGTTCCACCATCTAGCTGCTGTGGCTCTGAATGCTGAATCCAGAGTCTCCATTTTCTGTGAGTCAGGTACCTGCTCTGAGAATTGCACAATAAACTCTTCTAGATCTGTCGAACCATAAAAAACAGGTAAGGTTCTTGTCTATGAGCCAAGCCATCTGAGAGACTTGGTAATTCTGGCACATCGATGGCCATGTAGCTCATATAGTCTATTCTGCCAATTCTCTAGGCCATCATCTGAATTTGTCATGCAGGAGATGTCACACTGCCAATCCATGATACCTTCAGTAGTAGGATCAACATAATCTTCTTCCTTCGCTGTGATATGGTAGATGTGGTCCAAAAAATCCTGGTCTTCATCTCTTACTGGCTTTGTGTATCTTTCTCCTTGAGAAGGATCCAATGGGACTATGACTCTCAGTTCTTTCCCTTCGAAAGTCATCTATCTCTTCTTCAAGTTAATGACTGCAGCATTTTCCATTGCCCATTGAATTCCTAACAAGGTTGGATAGGGGTTGCTGTCGTCAATGATCTCAATAACTTCAAATCCTGCTACAGTACAGATGCCATCAATATCTACTGGGACATTAGGGAGTCTTCCTAGGGGCACAATCTTCTGCTGATTGGCTAATCTCAACTGTATAGGGGACCAATCAAAGGTAGGTTTTCCCATTTGTTCCCAGGTTTGCTTAGTTAAGACATTTACCTCTGAGCCTAGGTCTAAGATAACATCAGTCATATCATACTCTCCAATCTGAGCATTCAATCTCATTTCCCTGCCAGTTCTCCTGACTCTATTAACAGCTTTTTTCTGACCAAAACTTTGCTGAGGTTCGTAGGAAGCAATAACTGTCTGCAACTCACTTAAGCATTCTGATTTCGTAAGAGCTTCAGACAACTCTGTAAAAAGGAGGACAGTGTACTTACTTTGTCTGTCGAAGCTTCTTGCATTTGCGACTGCTACTGATGTTGTTGCGCGGGTGCTACTGATGTGCTAGGAGCAGCAAAATCTCTCTTGGCTTCCATGAATGTCTCTTTTTCTCTTTTGATATCAGATGTTGGCACTTTTGCTGGGGCCTTACGAACCCAAGCCTCGTCAGGTTGTTTCTCCTTATTCTGTGCTTCCGTCGTAGCTCCACTCCGGGTAACAACATTAATGGCTGGGACAGGTCTTTGCTCGACGGAAATCATCTAAATATTCTGAGTGGGGGCACTGTTTCTTTCCTGAATCTTCTCTATCAACTGCGGGCACTGCTCGACCACATGATCTACTGCTCGGCAATATCGACATGTCGTAATTGGGTTCCAACAGCCTCTCGCTAGATGCCCGGCCTGGTTACAGTTGTAACATACAACCTGGCCTCTTCCTCTTCCGTCCATACCACCTCGACCACGACCTCCAAAAGCACCTCTACGGGATGCACCACCGCGGTAACCATAGCCATCATTGCTCTGTCCCTCATTTTGTACCCGATAGGCGTCATAGGTGTGTTCTCTCATGAGGTCATAACTGCAACACTCATCTTCATTATGTCCTACGGACTTACAGAAGTTACAATAGGGGTTCTTGGGAACTTGCACATACCTCTGTAGCAGATAGAAATTCTTAGGTCGATGCTGGCCAGTTGTCCAACAGATCTCACAATATAGAGCAGCAGGGTTGAACGGGTTTGGTGCACCAGTATTCAGGTAATTTCTTACCACAGGACACTGTTCCTTATCGTGACCTTCTGTCCGACATTGTGTACACCAAACCTCTTCGCGACCGGTTTTTCCTTTCTTCATATCACGAAGCTCCAGAGCCATCGTTGCCAACTGTGCTTGGATTTGAGCAATACCAGAATTGTCTTCGACAGGAGCGGTTTCAAGCTTCATCTCGATTTCCAGAGCCTCCTGCTGGTCAGCAACCTTCTATTGCATGAGTGGAGTTCTGATATGTGGTAGCAACACTGCAATGAACCATTCCTTGTGCTGTGCAGGTCCAATGGGGAAACTGACTTGGTCTAGCAGAACTTTGAATCTTTGATCAAAGTCCCACACTGATTCGCCGCGCCTCTGCTGAATCTCTTTAAATTCAGTGATACACTGCGACTCTGATTTTGGCTTCTTAAATTCCTTTATCAATGCTTCTTTTATATCAACCAATGCATGGTTCTGAGTGCTGGAAAACTTCATGAACCAGGTCAGAGCACGGTCTCTGAAAGAAGTAACTAGCTGGGTTCTTTTTGTATCTTGATCCGTAATGGTCTTACCAGTCCACACTGCTTCGCATAAAAACCAGAACTGTTCTGGATCCTTTGATCCAGTTCCTTTCAAAACAGGTAGCTTAATATCATCATGCATGTGGGCCATAGTGGATCTAGGGGGGGTTGGAGGGGGACTGGAAGTAGGCGGGGGGGAACTTACTGGGGTAAACTGACCTGCGATAGGAATACTCGGGCTAGGGTGACTTTCATACTGCGATGGGTTCTCAGGGATAATAGGTCTTCACTGCGGGGTTACCGGAGGGTTTCCAATAGAAGGGGTTTCTTTGGGTTCTGAATTTGCGGGATTTACAGGGGAATAATCGGTATGCTGACCCTGGGATTAGGATCCAAAATCTCTCTTGTACCTTTTGCCACTTCGCGGAAAACCACTTTGCTCGTCGAAGGTATTTTCACTTGCAAACATAGGTTAGTAATACTAAATCTAACAGTCTGATTCAATTAGCAATATACCTTTTTTAGCTAATAGCATTTAAATTCTCAAACTAAATGAATTCAAAAACTTACCCCTTGGTCCTTTGAAAAACTGTCGCTTGGCTTCGCTAAAGGAAGTACTCGTGTCGATGGTGAACTCTGTCACAAATGCTTCAAGGGTTCGTGTTGTCTAGAAATCAACAACGCGGGATATCTCATTGTTCACCCTTTTCAGTATATTAATTCTTATGGGGGTCCAACCAGAAAGCTGACGTTCTTGGAAGTTCGTCCTTCTCTCTGTTAACCTGGATAACCACTGGTGCAACTCTATGTGGATACTACTAAAGAAAATTTCATAAACATCACATAAAACATACCTTTGTAAAAATTCGTTGGCACTACGACGCGGATCTTTGTTCTCTTGCTCAGCGAATTTCAGATAAGTCTCATCAAGCCAATCACCGATTTCCTTCACAGAGGGTCTCCAGAACATAGCCCTCAAGGTACAACGTAAACCCCTCTTGAGCAGATACTGAGTTCAACCAGAAACGGAACCAATTTGTTGGGCTATAAGGCATACCCAGGCTTTATACCATAAACTTCGCACCAACAAAAGACCCACAGTGTTGGCCCTTTCGGCAACAACCTGCGGACAGGTTGCAGTCTCACCCGAAACAGCTATGGGGTGCCGCAGAATCAGGTTTCTGCAAGCAGAAGAGGGATATTACTATACCTTTAGTTTCTAACACTTATAATCATACAATGCAAAACTTTAATAGTTACTTATTTAGCTTCGCGGTTAGATAAACAAACAGTTCCTTGATTAACCCTTTCCTGGGAATTCCAGTGAAGTTAATATTTAGCAGTGATCTTACTTATCAGATATATATTTATCAATGCATAAAGAACAACACAACAAAACCCACAACACACGATATAATGTGGTTCACCCTCAGTTTAGGGGTTACGTCCACAGAACTGTGTTTTATTCAACTCTTTACAAAAACCACAGTTCTGATCTGCGCACTCAGTTACAGATCCCTTCAAGTCCTCAAATCCGTGCACACAGCTACAGGCCTCTGCGCACACAGCTGCAGATTTCCTTTATCACCCAAAACCCTCTGCGCACACAGCTAGAGAGGTCGTCCACGCACACAGCTGGGACTTAACCTTCTCTTACAAAATAGCCTTAGCTTCGCATTAATTCATCTTACATCAAAAGCCTAACCTGATTTCTTTACAAGAGTGCTTATTTATAGTGCACTTATTACAAAACCATGGGCTTCAACCATGGGCACCCCGAACCCTAAACCCTGGATTTAAACCATGGGTTTATTACAAACAGAGGACTTTGACTCAACCCCGACACCCCTAAGACTATTTTGAGTCGTAACTCCACTTACAAACTCCCATAACTCCGCGGAGTTACCCACCTTAAGGACCGTTAGGGTGCGCACCCCAACAAACCTGCATTCTGCAATCCACATCTTACCTCAGATCAACAGTCAGGAAAATGCTCGACGAAGATCAATGGTTTGGAATCGTTGATGAGGAAACCGTGGTACGGAAATACGATTTCGAGGGGGAAATCTATGTGTTAGATCGACAGACTAGAGAGAATCAAAATTAGATCAATGACCTAGATTGATTCTGGAGAAGGATATTGCAGAAGCACTAGAAAACATTAAGCTAAGCTACGGAAATGAATTCTGAGGTGCATCCATAAATGGTAAAGAAGAATGTCCAACATGAAACTCATAGATGGAAGGTGAACCCTGTGTTTTGTGAGAGAAATGTGTACATATGAGCCTGTGATGAAGATAGCCTACAGAGAACTCACAAAGGAGGAAAAGAAGCTCACAAGCATGAGAAAAAGAGAAGCCTGAAGGTTTGAAGATAGAGTATTCCCACTGATGGAGGAGAGGAAGTCCACAAGAATTGGTTTGACGAATCCTGCGATTAGAGAAGAAGGAAGCTTGCAAATCAGAAGTGATCAAGAAGTTTTTAATTAATTATTTAATTAAAAATCATTAATCACATATTGTTGAAAATGTGTGACTATCATATTTGAAAGGGTATGTTTCCAGAATAAAGAGATGCGTCTGTAGGAAACATGAAGATACTTATACGCAGAAGCATGAGTGAGAGAAAGTGTCACGGTGTCACCTAGATTGATGTAGCCATATCATAAGACAGAGACCAGAGTGTGACATAGCAATGGAGGGAAAATAAATCTAACAAATTACAGAAAACATATTAGGGTGGCAGGGTGGAGCTAGGGCAGGCAACAGGCCTACAGAGGGTTGTTTCCTCCTTCCAGTAGAAGTTGGTAAATAGGGTGTAGGAGCATCCTGTTAGTTGTAGCTAAAAAAATAGGGTGCCATTGCATCCTTTCAATAGTAGTTGATAAACCAGGGGGTTGTTTCCTCCTTCCATTAGTTGCTGGTAAATAAGGTGTAATACCATCCTTGTCTGTAGCAGTAGGAAAAACTATTTGTAAATAACAATTTTGCAGTAATAGGATGTATTGGTGGTTTACCCTATTGGGCTTCCACATTAAAACTGTGTTCTATGTATTCTTGTTGTTATATGTTTTTTAATGATAGATTTAAAAAGTGGTTAAGTTAGTAAAAAGATAACAATACTGATTCATCCCCCCCCCCACCTCTCAGTATTGACCAATAAACCAACAATTGGTATTAGAGCGGGTTCCTTCAACACAGTTTAACCACTAGAAGGTAGATCTTTTATAAAACCACTATGGATCAACAAGAAGGCTTGGCCACTAACATACCTCCACTATTTACAGGAGAAAACTATGCATACTGGAGTGTAAGAATGAGGTGGCATCTGATGTCCCTTGGATGGAGGGTTTCGGCTGCAATGGAAAAGGAGCTTAAAATAGGAAACCAATACCCTACAGACATAGTAGAACTAGGCCAATATGAAGGAAATTCCAAATCCCTAAATGCAATCTTGAGTGGATTAACAAACAAGGTGTTTACTAAGGTTACGCAATGCACTTCTACCAAACAAGCCTGGGATAAATTAAAAATTATATATGAAGGAGAATTTAAGGTTAAAGAATCCAAACTTCAAACATACAAAGGTCAATTTGAAAGTCTTAAAATGAAAGAAGAAGAGAATATTGGTGAATACCTTCTTCGTGTAGATGAAGTTGTTATTGCGATCGGAGGGCTTGGAGGAAAATTAAAAGAAAAGGAAGTGGTAAGCAAGGTACTAAGAACATTACTAATGAGATATGACTCAAAGGTCTCCACCCTAGAGGAACAAGATGACCTTAAAACAATGATAGTAGATGAGCTGCATGGAATTATCACTGCGTATGAGATGAGAACTAGACTAAATGAAACCTCAAAGAAAGAAGTAGCATTTAAAGTCTCTTCCAAAAATCAATTAGAGAATCTAGATGATGAGGAAGCCCTATTTGTAAGTAAACTTAAGAAAGGCACTAGGAAATACAAAGGTAAGTTACCCTTGAAATGTTTTAACTGTGGAAGGATTGGACATTTTGCCCATAAGTGTTCCTAACCAAAACAAGAGGAGAGTGACCATGAAGAATCTTGCTGTCATAAGGGTAAGAAGAAGTTTAAGAAAAAAAAGAAGAACTTCTATTCCAAGGAAGAAAGTGAAGATAAGGAGATGAGTGAAGATGAAGAAATCCTATTTATAGGAACAAAAAATTCAAATGAGGAATCAGAAGTGGACATAGAATCTCAATACATGGTTGTTGTAGATGAAATTAAAAGATGTAGGAAAAGAAACAAAGTTTTGAAAGAGACACTGTCTAAATACCAAGAAGAGACAAATCAGATTATTACTGACTTGAGAAACCAACTTCAAGAGGCCAAGAAGAGTGAGGAATACTTAGTAGTTTTTCCCGGGAAGAGAATTCAATATTATGAAAAAATTGAGAAAGAAATTACTCAACTTAGAGAAGGAGTTGATGAAAAATCCATTAAATCAAAGTTTGGGAACAACTCAAGGATTCTAGATGACATTATAAACAACCAAAGATCATCCAGTGACAAATCTAGTTTAGGGTTCATTTAAGAAAAGAAGCCAGAGAGTTTCCCAGTCACCAATCAAGAAGGAAGTAAGAAAAACTATGCTGAAGTACTAAATACTCCAGCTAAAAAGGAAGGAAGCAAGAAAGCAGGCTTAATTTCTTAAGATAAAACTAGAAATAATATAGCACCCAAGAGACCAAATAGATATATATAGATATTTTTAGGTCACTGCTATTCTTGTAATAATTTTGGTCATAAAGCCTTAAATTGTAGAACTAAAAGAAAGGTTTATGAATACAAGAAGAAGTCATCAAGTAATAGATCGAAGGGAAATAAGAATCTTTTTACACTACTCCAAAAATATGACATAGAATGTTATAAGTGTAATAACCATGGACATATGGCAAGATATTGTAAACTCAAGACTCCTACAAGGAATAATGTTGCAAACAAATCTCATAACATCAAACGCAAGATGTGGAGAAGAAAGGAAGACTCCAAAGATGTAGAAGAAATAAAAATTTCAAACATTAGTGAGGTTTCCAAAGATAACAATGAGCATAATAGATGCATAAATAAGGATGACATCCTTTATGATGAAAAGCAAGATGGAGATATAAAAGAATACATCGATAAAGATGAAGGTGATGAAGAAGGATGTAGTGATGACTATGGGATCCTTTTCTAAAAAAAGTCTCTCTTGATTTAAAGAAAACCCCAAAAATAACATTAGAAGGGATCTTATACTCAGAGGGAGTTAAAGTCAGAAAATTCCAATTAGCATTTAAGAAAAAACTCAATTGGTGTCTAATGTTGAAGTATATTGAAATCTATCTTCTTCAAAAGGTTGGTGTATGGATGACATAAGAGAAAGTATGAAGTAACGTGAGAACAAAAAAATGTGAGATTCATGAAGACCATGATGTCTGCAATTAAATAGAAGATAACGATGATTATGTTCAATTAGTATTTGAAGTCATGACTCATAAAAATTGTCGACAATAGAGGAAAACTCAAGTCTAAAAAATAAAAATTTTGCCTACTGATAAGATAGCAGGATGAGTTCAACATTGACAAAGGAAAAGGTTGAGGTCATGAGTATTTGTGTCTGAGATAGTGAGACCATATAAACTATGTAATAAACTGAAGTAATCTCTGTGTTGAGGATCTGAAGTTATGGCTCTCTGGACAGTTGATAATATAGATCTAAAATCCAAAAGAATCTAGCAGTATATGCTATGTTTTTATATGAAGATCAAAATGCACAGGTTTAAGGAATTATGGTAAAAGTGGAAGCCAGTTAACTTACAGGTAGAATATACCATTAGATATGGAAGCAGGAACAAAGTTAAAAAAAAATGTATCCTACACAGAAAATGGAAGAGTGTGAAAACAAATGCCAAGTGTAAACTATGTCACAAAAATATCGACAAAGGAAAGGAAGTACAGTGACAGGGGGAGTCCATGGATCTATAAGTTAAGCTATCATCCAAGAACCTGTTGCAAGAAAGGAAGTGTTAAGATAAATGATAATATATTGATTAAATAACACATTTCAGTTAAGAAAGGGGAGATATGATGATAGGGGGAGTTGTCAGAAAGTAGAAAGACAGGAAATCCTATATCAAAATAGGTACAACATTGGCATAACAGGTTATCCTTTCTCATTGTTGTCAAAGGGGAAGAATGTTTAGAGGTTTCCATCAATGCCAAAGGGGGGAATTTTTTAGTATATAGTTGTCATTGATGTCAAAGGTGTTCACGAATAACAAATGAATAACTAGTGGATATGATGACAGGAAAAACTCAATGAAATACTAAGGTAGTGATGGCATGGCATGGCATAGTTGAGGATGTGGCATGACACATATGATGACATGGAATATGATGGTGTCCTAATGATGATTTCATAAAATTTCATTAATAACAACTGCAATCGATGAGATGGACATGGATGATAAGAAATAAAATGTTTGGTCAGTCTCGGAGACACTGGTGAAAGAAATAAAAATCTTGTTAATCCCTACACAAACCCTATTACAAAAATCTGATGCATGGGTAATGGGCCCTTTGGAAGTGACAAACATAGAACTATCTAGAATTAGCCCCACTGTACCTACATATGATTATATTTTCAAGGATATCTCTCATGAACAATTTAATCCCTCATCAGCTCCGGTGTTTAGTCAAAAGACAAAACACAACCTCGTTTATGCATTGTTGGTTGAATAAGTGGGATTATCTGACATTTTCAAAAAGAAATGTGTCAAAAGGAAAGGCCAGTCACTTAACTTGGCCTTGGGAGAAGATGTGCAGATGGAAAATGTCATTCCCCTCTTGGAAATTTCATTGGTAGGTCATTTCGGTGGACAAGGGATTTATGTGGAGCGCTTCTATGCATGGGATAAAGAGACCTAGTTTCCTCATCTTGTATATACCATTGAATGTTATTCACCAGTAAAAGGTTGGTTTTCCATCATTCTTCAAAATACGGAGGACTCAAGGTTTATTTTTGATGGGGTTTGGTTATTGGGGAACAAATCCATCACTATCAACCGATGGAGACCATCTTTTGATGCTGGTAGAAAAAGGTTACCATGTCAACCCATTTGGATCAAACTACTAGGGTTATTAAATAATGATGGTTAGAGGTTATTTTTTACTTTATTGGATCTGCACTTGGTACATACCTGAAAGAAAACTTATCCTTGATACTTTTTGGTAAGATGCTTGTAGCCAAAATTCTAGTGGATATTGACCTACGTGAAGGTCTATGGGATGAAATAATTATCTCAAAGGGTCTCCATCATCATAAACAAACCCTGGATTACATCGACATTCCTTTTAGATGTAACATATGTCACAAATATGGACACGTGATCAAATATTGTTCCCTACCTTTTGTTAGAGAACAATGGAGAAATCACTCCAATTTGGGTGTTGAAGCTTTAGAAGAAATGGTTAAAAGATTGTTTTCACTCGGGAATCCAACCTGTTGTAGATTCCACTACTCCGTCCCATCAAAAGGGTTATAGTACAACAGTGTTTTCCCTGAAGATGCATGATGGTTATACAATCATGGAAGATCTATCAGTGCTCGATGAAGTTGCAAAGGACATCTGTTACACATGTGTTTCTCCTTTGGATCATCCTAGTACTGGCTCTGTAGAGGTATTGGGTAATTCATATGTCTTGTTAGATACCCTTGATGTACATGATGGTTCTTATGACGAAGATGATAATTTTAGCTCAATATCTAAGGATAAGGAAACTTGAAATGAGGATATTCCCTCAACATTCAACTCCATAGTGCATAAGGGTTGTTATTTTGATCCCGTATCTTTCATATGCTTTAATCAACCAAACCCTTTGATATCCATCAGCTCTTTGAAACTGGGGACTGAACCAAACAAAACTCCATTTGTTGAGGGCTCTCTATTTCCCCTATCTATGCACCCAAGAGAACTTTCACCTCTCAATTGCAGTATCCCGGACATTGTTTCCCTTAAACCTATCTAGTATGTCATTCCTTCATAGTATGATTTCCTGGATAATCATAGTCTATACCTTTCCCCAGTAATGAGTAACCTTACAACCTGCTATGAGCTTGTTATTCTACACTTACCTCACCGCTCAACGAATCCTCCATTGACATCCACCAGTATTTCACTAGATAAAGTGATCACACCTCACCAGGAGCTCATTACATCCCCTCATTTTCTCCCCATCAAGAGCTAGAAGACACATATACTACATACTCATCACCTCCCTTAACGGATTGATACGACTCCATATCGGCCGATAAAACTTGCGTTGGATCTCGGTAGGGGAACATGATTAAAATAATTTATTATCTACCCAATACGATACTAGTATATATTCACTCGGGTCACTTTCAACATCAAAGTACACACCTAAAAGAGTTTTGGGAAGTGGGGTGGCCCAACATTCCTTGTCGTAGCTTAGAGGGAGATGTTTTGTCATGGACAGTGCTAGACACCAATTTACTCGGGATATCAATATTGCATGCAGACAAAGAACTATGAAAGGGGCACTTAGAGAACTGGCCCATAAGACATATGGGACATAATGCTGATCATATCCTTCAACTATAGAGGGCTTGGGAATCCCTCAAATAAACTTTCCCTCAAATGTATGGGTAATCTTCATCTCCCTGATATTCAGATGTTACAAGAAACTTTATCTAATGGGGACATGCTAGAGACATTTACCACCATACACACTCTTTTTGGTCAAATTGGCCTAGTTAAACCACTATCCTAAGTATTATTGACATTAATTGACATCAGTGGAGCATTAAATGTCATCATCTAGTCACACCCACGCATTAAAAGAAATATGGGACAAATTGGAAACCCTATATGGAAAGCATGATGACTTGAGGGTTTACTAGGTCGAAAATGAACTCATGTCTCTCCAGCCCTCCAATTTCGAGACTCTGAATGATTTCTTCACAAAGTTCAAGCATACTATTTTACTCTTGAAGCAATGCAAAGTGGAGAAAGAGGATGATAAGCTCATCCTCGCCGTACTCTCCAAACTTGGGGTTGATTATTCAGTTTTTGTTTCTACATTTCGTGCGGGGAAGTTCACAACCCCTGGATGGAATATGCCTACACTCAATGCCTTCATTGAGTCCCTAACATGTGAACATGACAAGCTTGTCCAGATGGGGATCATCAGATCCTCCCGTGATCAAGCCCTTCATGTCTCGGGGCCCAAAGATCTGAAGGGTAAAGGAAAGCAGCAAAAAAATCCAAAAACTAAATTTGATGCTCCTAAACCTAGAGTTGAAAATCAGTAGCATGATGAGTCTTTCGGCTCAAGGAAGAACAAAGGAAAAGGGCACCATGGCAAGGAAAAATTTAAGTTTTCTTATTGTGGGAAGGGATTCCTCCCTGAACATGTCTGCATGAAGAAGAAGCTTGATGAAGCTACCTCTCTCCTTGAGAGAAATCACATCAATATTTTGAAAAGCTTTCGGAGGAGAGATCAGCAAGATTGGGAACCATAGCATGAAAAAGGTCATGCCCTCATGGCAAGCACTTCAAAGTCCAAAGCACTGTTGATTGATTCTGGAGCTTTGAACCACATGATGGCTGAAAAAGACTCCTTTTCATCCATGGAGACCAGCAAATCCATCCCCATCAACATGGGAGATGACTCCACCATCATTTCAGAAGGATAAGGAGTGCCTAAGAGAGTTTCTTTCATCCCAAATTATGTTGAGATAACATAAATTGCATCCACGAAACTCATTGCTAAAGGCCTTGCAAACCATCATGCAAAAGCCTATGATTTCTCTCACTTTGTTGCGGATGCAAAGCCCACCGCTCTGCTAACTCATGGAAATGAGGTTAGTAGGCTGTGGCATGAGAGGTTTGGCCATCTTAATTTCAAATATTTGCAGCAATTACAGAAACACTCCATGGTTGAAGGCCTCCCGGTCATTAAGGCAACCACGGGAATTTGCAAGGGCTGTGTGATTGGAAAACACCCTAAGCACAAGTTCGATCGGGGGAAGGCAAACCGAGCTACATGCATATTGGGGCTGATACATTCTGATATCAGGGGTCCGATGCCTGACACATCCATGAATGGATCAAGTTATCTTCTTACTTTTATTGATAATTTTTCAAGGTACACATGGGTCTTCTTTCTCAAAAAGAAGTCTGAAGTATGTGAAATTTTTTCTGAATTGAAGGCCTTGATCGAAAATGCCTCTAGGATTAAGATCAAGATCTTGAGATCTGATAATGGAGGGGAGTATGTTAGTAATGAGTTGCTGCACATATTCTCCCAAAGTGGTATTCATGTCCAACATTCAATCCCCTACACTCCCCAGCAGAACGGAGTAGCGGAAAGGAAGATTTGGTCTCTCAAGGAGATGACCACCTGTATGTTGGAATCCAAGAAGCTTGCTGCAAATTTGTGGGCTGAGGCCATGCATGCTACAGAATAAATTCAGAATAGGGTACCACACTCATCTGTGAAATGGAAGACCCCTTTCGAAGTATACTTCAGACACAAGCCGGATGTGTTGAACCTGCGGGTGTTTGGCTCCACTGCATGGGCCCGTATTCCGCTTGATAAAAGAAGGGCTTTGCAACCGCAAAGCATAAAATGTCTGTTTATTGGGTATCCTGATGAATCTAAAGGTTTCAAGCTGTTGGACATCAATACCAAACAGATCATCATTGAGAGAAGTGTCAAGTTCGATGAGCCTCTTCAGGAGGTGGAACTAGTGAAGGAGAAAACTGCTGAATTTACTTCCTATTCTACTGAATATTTGGATGATGAAATTGGGGTGATGACCCTGATTTGGATCCTATGATTTTTGATATCAGTGTGCAGTTATCATCAGAACCTTAAGTTCAAAATCATCTTCCTACATGGGCCCGACAGACACTCTCCTCTGTAGGAGATAACATTGGAAATCCAGATGATCCAAGGAGAACTCGGTCTGATTTCCAAAGAGCAGGTATTGCGCTCTCTTGTCCTGATAATTTGCTGTCCTAAACTTGCTATTTGATGATTAGTTCAAATCCAAAATCCTACTATCATGCTCAGAAGGATCCGAGATGGCAATTTGCCACGGATGAAGAGATGAATTCTCTTCAAAAAAACACTACTTGGGAGCTAGTTTCTCTTCCTTCGGGAAGGAAATTGGTTCAATGCAAGTGGGTGTTTTGGACCAAGGTTGCTGCTGATGGAAGCACCTGAAAATATAAGGCAAGGATGTTGGAAATTTTTTTCTCTTAGGTCCAAGGAGTGGACTACCATGAGACCTTTGCACCGGTTGCAAAAATGGACTCCATTCGCCTTGTTTTGGCAATTTCATTATCCAAGCACTGGGAAGTGCATCACATGGATGTTAAGTCAGCCTTTATACATGGAAATATTCATGAGAAGATATACATGAAGCAAATTGAGGGCTACATCACTGATCCATCTTTGGTTTGCAAGCTAAAAAAGTCACTATACGGATTAAGACAAGCCCCAAGAGAGTGGTATTCCAAGATGGATGCCTTTCTTCTCTCGCAAAAATTTCAGAGGTGTAGATCAGATCCGAATGTGTATTTATAGCAGTCTGATGGTCATATAATTATCATTGTTTTATATGTTGATGACTTACTGATCACAGGTCGCACAGCTGCCTCCATTTCAGCCATCAAAACTGCTCTCCACAATGCCTTTGAAATGAGTGATTTGAGGCTTCTAAAACAATTTTTGGCGCTCGAAATTGAGAAAAATTCTGATAGGATTATGGTCCCTCAATCCAAATACATTTCACACTTGTTATTCAATTTTAACATGGCTGAATGTAGGCCTGCACCATTCCATTTTTTTTCAGGGATCAGCCTTGAAGAAGGAAAAAACACACCTCACATGAACTGCACTATCTATCGACATCTGATTGGTAGCTTGTTGTACTTGACACATTCTCGGCATGATATTTGTTATGCCATGAATGCTATATCAAGATACATGCAGCAGCCTCATGATCTTCATTGGAAGGTAGCCAAGAGGATCCTCCAGTATATTCAGGGAACGAGGACCTACGGCATTCACTATGCTACAGACTCCGAGCTAGAGCTGGTTGGATACATAGATTTCGATTGGGTGGGTGATTCTATTGATCAGAAGTGTACTTCTAGATATGTATTCATGTTTGGTGGTGGCCCCATTTGCTGGTAAAGCAAAAATCAGGTTTCCATAGCACTATCTTCAGCAGAGGCCGAGTATCAAGGAGCGGTGAATGCTTGCATCCAAGCAGTTTGGTTGCAAGGCATTCTTTCAGAGTTTGATCTTGGTAGTACTTTGTCCACTGTCCTATTTGGTGACAATCAAAGTGATATTAATATATCCACGTATCCAGTTACCAAGCAGAGGACCAAGCATGTAGAGATTCACATGCACTATCAAGGAACTAGTGCATGACAGGACCATCATTCTGCAATACTGCCGGACTGATGAGCAGATTGCAGACATCTTCACCAAGAGATTTTAAGAAAATAAGTTCACTTTTGGGGGTGAGTTCATCAGGGTGATTCAAACTACTTTCAGTGTTCAGCTTGAGGGGGGGGTTTTCTGACTGGGTTTTCCCTCTTTTCCTCACTTAGTTTGTTTTGAGCATTGTTTTAGTTTCAGCATTGTACAGGGTGAACTATGGCCTTAGTTTCCAGGGTCCTAGCATTTTTATGCATTTTTGTTTTCTAACTCCTCCTGAGTATAGCTTAAGGTGGGGTGTTGGAGACAATACCACCATACACACTCTTTTTGGTCATTTTGGCCTAGTTAAACCACTATCCTAAGTATTATTGACATTAATTGACATCAATGGAGCATTAAATGTCATGATCCAGTCACACCCACGCCTACCTTCAATCAAGGAGGCTAACTTATCCTTCTCCGACATTCGAGGAGGCTAACTGGAGCACTCCGAGGGTGATCTGAGTGATATTAATGCACCTAATTGCTAACTGGTGGTTGCAATCAGTTAAATAGGTCAGTGAAGGCACTTCCTTTCATTTAATTTATTATTTAATGATTAATTAATGAACTGGAGTCAACAGGGACACCTCCACCAACTTCTGATGTTTAGTTCAACTTCAGTTAACCTCATTGGGGTTCATTGGAGTCATTGAAGCGCTAGCACTTGATGGTTGGATTGCTATGACATGTGTCTGATCTCTTTCAGTTGAGACTCAGTCATTTATTGTACTCCGGCTTCAGTTAGGGTTCAGTTGAGTCAATTAGGGTTTTGATCAGTGGTTAACTGAGTGTGGACCATGGCTTACAGTCAGTTAAGCTAGAGTCACTCATTCAAATTCGAATGACCTCCTTGAGGATTTGAATTGCTCATTCATTCATGCCCGTAGCATGACATTGTAATTGTAATCATTCATTCTTTATGTGTATACAGAGCGGCTACTATTCCTGTAGACGGATTACACCATTTCATGAGTTATTTGTTGATTAATCTTTGATGAGATTGATTCTTTGTTCCTAGATCAATATACAAGATTAATAGGACACTAATTTGAATGAATTGAGTCTATTGATTCCTAGCTAGGAGTTTGTATGCACTAACACTATTGGTCATTCTAGAGGCATTATTACAGGTTGGTAAAGAAAAAATCTACTCTACACTAATTCTTGGTCTTCTTTCACAAATCTTGGGACGAGCCTTTTCTCACGGGAACAAGGGAAATATTTCACATTGCTTAATATATATGGACTTAACACCAACAATCTAGCTTACTGGCACATATTTTTTAGTTTTGGTCTTCATAGAGTCAAGAGATTCCTTCTGGGTGGTGACCTTAATTTCTCACTTGGGGAAGCAGAAACTTGGGATAAAAATGCCATAAAAGATCCATACTCATAGATATGTGTCAGGATTTTGGAAGCTAAAGGACTATACGATATTCCTCTTATAGATCTTATGTCCACTTGGAGTAATAAGAGAATTGGTTCCGAAAGTGTTGCAAAATGTCTTAACATGTTCTTAATAGATGAAAGTTCCTTAAGGTTGTCCCTTCGCATTCAACAATGGATTGGAGTGGGAGGTATATCTAATCATCATCCCATCTTTATGGAATTTAGCTTCATTCCTGTGAAACCTCCTATTCCATTTAAACTCAAATCTACTCGGATTCAACATGAATCTTTTACTCAGAAGATCAGGAATACTTGGGTCCCATATGATCCTGGTAGTTCAATCTCAGAAGTCACACAACTCTCCAATAATATTAAAAAGGTTAAGATGGAATCCATGAATTGGGATCATGAGCACCATAGGTTAATGGAGGTTGAACTATCTACCATTGAAAATAGTTTGGCTTCATACTCAAGTAATCATCCAAATGGCTTTCATAACTTGGAAAAGAAGGCATACTTCATGGAACTTGAAAGGAAAATAAATAATATACTTGATGAAAAGGAGATTGTCTTCCGACTCAAGATTCAATCCATATGGCTCAAACACGGTGATGGTAACACTAAATATTTTCACAACTTTTACAGGAACATAATAGAAACAATACTATGTGGAAATTGGATAATGGTGATGGACATCTTGTATCTAGTTTTGAACATCTTGTTGTTGTTAGTACCAATCACTTATTGTTGTTATTTAAAGAGGAAAACACTGCTAATGTAGGTGATATGATGGCTCTCGTAGAATTTTATCCCTCTTTTGTCACTGAGGAACAAAATGACTCTCTGAAAGAACAAATTACTCTAAGTGAACTAAAAGATGCTATACGCTCTATGAAAGTTGATAAAAGTCTGGGTACTGATGGATTCCCCATAGAATTCTATCTGGGTTCCATGGAAATTTTAAAAGAAGACCTTCTGGCTGTGACTGAATAATCCAGAGTCAAGGGAAGGATACTCGACTCTTTTAATAGCACATTTCTTGTTCTCATTCCGAAGAAGGACAAAGCCTCCAATCTCGACGATTGTCGTCCCATTTAACTTTGCAATGATGTATACAAGACCATTACAAGGGTCATTGCAAATAGGGTCAATAGTGATGAACAATATACTTTCCTTGCGAAAATACAAACTCATGACCCTATGGCTATTTCACAAGAGATATTACATTCTTCCAAATTAAGGAAAACCCATGCGGTTATCATCATAGTAGCCTATAAAAGGCTTACTATCGTGTCAACTTGACCCATATTAGACTAATATTAGTGTATATTGGATTTGAGTTGTCTATGATTAACTGGATTCTTTATACTATTCATTCAGTCTCCTTCTTGGTTCTTATTAATGGCTCAACTGCTAATTTATTTAGACCTGGGCGAGGTCTTTGATAGGGATGTCTACTTGATCCACTCATCTTTATACTAATGATGGATGAGCTCAGTAGATTGATCAACAACATTGTAACCTCTGGAGCATACAAGCGATTTTGTTTTGGTGGTAATGTTTATGTCTCCCACTTACTTTTCATTGATGACATGTCATTTTTCAATGATGGTTCACGTAGGGATGCTCTACTACTTAATCGATTTTGAGAGTCTTCTCTATTTCTATTGGCATGGTCTACAATGATTTGAAATCCTCCATATCATTCATGAATATAGACCCTTAGGAGGTTATATGGCACACAGATAAATTTGGTTTCTCCATGGTTAACATCTTTATAGGAATCAAGTACTTGGGACTCCATATCAAGCCCAATGACTACATTTGTAAGGATTCATCATGGATGATTGTTCGGATTGAAAATAGACTCAATTTATGGCATAACAAATGGGTCTCTCATGGGGTTATATTGGTTATGATCAATTCCATTATCGAAGTTATCCATGTCTTCTGGATCTCATTATCATATGTCCTAGTAGGTATTCTCCACAGGATCAGGAAGCTTTGCATAAAATTTCTTTGGGGTGGTTGTTGATGTATTTGTAATATCAGAAGATATTATGATGTATATTATCATTGTATGTTGTTGTACCCCCTTGTGGGATGTCTTAATTGTTTCTAGACCTTGAGGCACAACCTCTGTTGTAAGTCGAGGCAATAGTCCCTAGTGTAACATCATGTAATGTGTATTTGGAGTCTCTATGTGAGAATTTGACCCTATTAGGGAAGACATGTGGGCCCCAGTATTATGTTTGGTCAATGAATTGAAAGGGTATAAATAAGGAGGCACTCTCCCTCATTTATACACACCTCACACTTTCAAGTTCGCATGAGAGAGAGAGAGAGAGAGAAAATGGAGGAGAGACATATAACTATTGAATACTCCTTATTACTGCTTTTGATAATCTTACTATTCTGAAGAAGTTTGTGGGGTTTTCTCCTCTATGGTTTCCCCGGTGAAAATATTTGTGTCTAGTGTATCTTTTATATCTTATGCATCTTGTTGTACTTGTTATTCTTTCAGATAAATATCTTAGATAATCTAATCAGATCTCAAGAAAAACTAACATGGTATTAGAGCCTCTCTGAAAGAAGGCATTATGCAGCTACATAAAATAGGGCTTCCTAGTTCAAGATGTTATCTTGACAAATCATCAAGAAAAGAGGGCTAGGCTAACTCACCTCATTAGGGCACATTGTTTGGTGGAGACAGTTTCTGATTTGAAGAAGTTTCATTTTTGACCTTGTCACTGGTGTCGGGAGGAACTAGGGCATCAAGTTTTGGAGGCTTCCCACCTCAGTTTTCAAAAAGTGAAATGGCTGAGAAAATCACCGCAAGGAGGCACATATTTTTGTCCAAATAGAATTCCCAAACTCCAAGATTGGAAAATTAGGGTTTCTCTAACAAAGCCTAGGTCATCCAACTCTGAAACCAGGTCAGACACCTCAAATCAGTAACATCTAAATCTTTGCTATTTCCATTTGAGGTTCTCATTTGAAAACATGACTCATCATACTCGGCTTGAGGACAAGCTTGGAGGGGTTGATAACTTCTGGGCATGGAAGTATAAAATCTCCCTGATCCTTGAAGAAAATGATTTGGATCAGTACATCACTGAGGAGGTTCCAGAACCAGAGGGAGATGAGGCTAAGGATTCTCATAATAGAAGCATGGCTAAGTATAAGAGAATCATGGCATATTCTATTAAGGATCACCTCATCCCTCATGTTTCTTCATTTAAGACACCAAAGGAAGTATATGATGCTTTGACAAAGATGTTTGAAGGAAAGAACATCAACATGAAGATGACTTTGACGAACCAATTGAAGAATGTGAAGATATAGAACTCTGAGACTATACAATGTTACTTTACAAGGGTGGCTTAAATCAAAGAAAAACTTAAAGCGGTTGAAGACAATATCGAAGAAGGAGAGAATGCAATGACTACCTTGAATGGTCTCCCTAGATCATGGGACTCATTCATTCAAGGAATTTGTGCAATAAGGAAGTTGATCTCTTTCAACAGACTTCGAGAAGAATGTGCACAAGAAGAAGCTAGACTTGTGACAAGAGAAGAAAACATGGGAGAAACTTGCGATCAAGCTCTCATAGTTCACACCAGGAAGAACTTTAAGAAGAAGAATGATAAGGAGAACTTTCATCACAATAAGAATAAGGACAAGAAACTGAAGAAGACCAAAAGAGATACTTCAAATGTTCGATTCTATAATTGTGATGAAAAGGGACATTTGCAAGATATTGTCCCATCAGAAAAACAAGACACCATGCTCATGTTTCTGAAGATGATGAACCAACAAACAAAAGATTCAGATAGGAGAGGATGATTCAGATGAAGAGTAATAGAGTATGTGCTAATATCAACACTCACTAGCACTATCTTACACAAAAGAAATGATTGGCTTGTGGATACTGGAGCTTCTAAACATATGACGGGATACAAGGAATCATTCATTAATATGTCTGAACATGACTCACCTCACAAGGTGAAACTTGGGGATGACTATCAATACCCCATAAAAGGGAGTGGAGAAGCTTCATACAAGATTGAATCCAAGAAATATTTAAAGATGAAGGATGTGCTATATGTTCCAGGATTA
Organism: Pseudotsuga menziesii; assembly: GCA_001517045.1. Classification (NCBI taxonomy): domain Eukaryota; kingdom Viridiplantae; phylum Streptophyta; class Pinopsida; order Pinales; family Pinaceae; genus Pseudotsuga; species Pseudotsuga menziesii. Next base: position 191,184 of record LPNX011041463.1, on the reverse strand, counting down.
AAGAAGAATATTCTCTCCATTTATGCACTAGATGCAAAAGGGATTAGGGTTTCTTTTTTTCATGGCCAAGTTTTGATGTGTCCTAGAGGAAATACAATAGAGGACGCAATAGTGATTGGAGAAGAAGACAAAATCTTGTACAAGTTGAAGGGACAACATGAACAAGCATTGGTTCATGAGTCAATTGAACCAAGTGAACTATGGCACATAAGGCTTGCACATGTGCACTATAGGGAACTATCGATGGCAAGAAAAGTAGTCTTAGGACTGCCATAGATCCAGGAAAAACATGAAGGCATTTGAAACAGATGTGCACAAGGAAAGAATGTGAAGAAGACATTTCCCAACAACAAGAGCAAGGCTAAAGGAATACAGGAGATAGTACACTCAGATGTATGTGGAACTATGTCCTCTATTTAATCAAGCGGGCATGTGTACTATGATTCCTTTATAAATTATTTCTCACATAATACTTGGATATATTTCTTGAAAGGGAAAAGTAAAGTTTTCAGCAAGTTCAAGGAATATAAATCCTTGGTCGAGAACCAAACAGGTAGGAAGATCAAGACTCTACGGTTAGATAATGGTGGAGAGTTCGCTTTGGAATAATTCAAGGAAATTTGCAGAGAGTCTAGGATGAAGAGGGAGTTGAGCACTCCATACAATCCTCAACAGAATGGGGTTGCGGAACAAAAGAACCAAACCATCATGGAAGAAGAAAAATATATGTTGCATGATCAGGATCTTCCTATGCACCTTTTGGCAGAGGCAACAAGAACAACTGTGTATGTACAGAACCGTACTCCTCATCAAGTACTTTAAAATAAGACTCCCAAAGAGGATTTAATAGGAGAGAAACCAGAAGTCAACAATCTGAGAATATTTGGTTTCCTGGTGTACATACATATCCCAAAGGAGAAAAGCACCAAGATTGATCCTTCTAGGAGGAAGGGTATCTTCGTAGGATACATTGATACATCAAAGGCCTATCGAATATACTTACTAGGATTCAAGAATATCGACATTAGTAGAGATGTGACCTTTGATGAAGACTCGTCATAATTCAGATCGAGGAGGACACCCATTCAGGAGGTCGAGGAACCTAAAGAGATGAGAGGCTGAGATATGGAAATTGGAGAAGCAATTCAAGAGGACCATGAACATCATGACATGAAGGAACCGCAAGAGCCAGTAGGGAAATTCCTTGAGAAGGACTCTCACAAGAGGAAACCAACATGGGCACGGGAGCTCATACAAGAATCTGAAAGGTATGGCACTCCAGAGGGAATACATAGAGAGAGAAAAAGGGAAAATCCCAACAATAGCTATGTGGCTCTGCTGTGTGACATCACTGATAAAGAATCTTCCACATATGAAGAGGCTACAGAAAGGAAATATTAGAAGGATGTGATGATCAAGGAATATTAGTCGATCATGAAGAATGACATCTGGGAGATAGTTCCAAGACCGGAAAATAAGTATGTTGTGACTTCAAAATGGATCTACAAGATCAAGTATGCTGCAGATGGCAGCATCAAGAAATATAAGGCGAGATTCATAGCACGAGGCTTCTCACAGAAAGAAGGCATAGACTACAAAGAGACATTTGCACCCGTGGCAAGGTACACTTCCATTAGGACCATACTTTCTTTAGCAGTAGTTATGAAATGAAAAATATACCAAATGGATGTCAAGACAACTTTCTTGAATGGTTTAGTTGAGGAGGAAGTGTGCATGGAAAAACCACTAGGATTTTAGACACATGATAGGAATATCCTTATGTGCAAATTGAAGAAGGCCTTGCATGGATTGAAACAAGTACCGAGGACATTGTATGACAGGATGGATAACTTCCTGATGAGCTTGGGATTTACTAAGAGTAAATAATATTCCAACCTCTACTTCAAGGTGGAAGACGAAAGACCAGCGACACTCCTGTTATATGTCGATGACTTGTTTCTAACAGACGAAGAGGAACTCATTACATATGCAAAGATGATACTTGCTACATAGTTTGAGATGAAATACCTAGGTATGATGCACTACTTCTTAGGCATGGAGGCATGACAGGGTGCATATGGGATCTTCCCTAGTCAAGGAAAATATGCAGTGTATATTCTGAAGAGATTCAGAATGATGGACTTCAAGGAAATGGGCACACCCATGGCATCTAACTTGAAGCTTTTGAGTGATGCTTCATCCGAGAAGGTTGATGACATGATGTATCATCAGATGATTGGCTCATTATGATTTGCGGTGAACACCCTGAGCCAGTTCGTGACGGATCCGAGACATGTTCACCTAATATCTGCAAAGCATATACTGAGGTGCCTAAAAGGTACAATTGATTATGGGATCAAGTACGATGTGAATCAGAATATTAAGCTACATGGATATGTTGATTTGGATTGGGAAGGTAGCGCCACTGACAGGAAGAGCACCTCTAGTTGTTGCTTCAGTTAGGGATATGGCATGATCTCCTGGTTTAGCAAGAAGCAATCGCATGTGGCAATGAGTACAGCCAAGGTAGAGTATGTTGTCGCTTGCTTGGCTAGTTGCGAGGCAGTGTGGCTTCGAAAGCTACTGGTTGATTTGTTTGATCTCTAGTTGGACGTGACTTGCATCTTCTGCAACAACCAGAGTTGCGTGAAGCTGTTGGAAAATGTTATGTTCCATGACAAGTCGAAGCACATTGAGATCAAGTTCCACTATATCAGGGATATGGTGCAGAGAGGAGCAGTGAAGCTCCAATATGTGGGAACAGAGGAGCAGATAGCCGATGTGTTGACCAAGACTCTTGCGAGAGTGAAGTTTGAGTACTTCAGAGAAAGAATTGGTGTGATCCAGATCGATACCCCTCGAAAGAGAGAGTGATGTGTTCTAGCATAGCTAAAGATATAGGTTGTCTGAGCGCAAAATCTTGGCGAAGCTCGTAGGTTGCTCAAACGTAATCAACCCTGTAGGTTAACCTTGTATGTAATAAGGCCCGACGAAGTTCGTAGGTTATCCATGGATGTAATCAATCATGATATGTTAAGGAAGCATAATATCTCACATGGGAAATGACACATGTTGTCCGGGCAGGAAAAATCTTGGTGCAACAGGATGCTCAGACGTAATCAATCCTGTAGGTTGTCCTCAGATGTAATCAATCCCGACGAAGCTTGTAGGTTATCCTTTGATGTAATCAATCCTGTAATGGCTTATCCGAATGTAAAAATGAGACCTAGCATGGTATGCATGTTATTCAGATGTAATATGCCCCATGGGTTGTCTAAGTGTAAAAAGGAGACCTGGCATGGTACACATGTTACTCAGATGTAATACGCCCTAAAGGTTATTCAAACGGAAAAGATCCTGGATGCAGGTTTTTCAGATGTAATCCCTTGAGGTTGACTTAGAAAGTAAAAGATCATGATGTAGTAGGTTGTTGGGTCGTAATCAATACTTACATATATATCCATATGTGTATTCCCATGTTGATATGATAAGGTCATGAAGCACAAGTGGTGCACCTAGGCGGTTCTCTGATAGAATGCATGTTGACCATGGATGCCTTGTTTGTTTTGTTTTGTCTTGTGCAGGATAAAAAAGAGATGATATGGATACAACGAGAAGAAGTTAGAAGATGTAGGTTATTGTTGTGGCAATGTAAAGAAGGTCCTGGACAGTTCCTACGTGATGGATTGGTTGAGATGTGATGAAGACTTGGAAGAGGACTAGGCCTACATCCAACATGAAAAAGGGCTGGCTTTGTAGAAACTTTTGATGACAGATAGAATGGTACGATGATCAAATAATAAGATGATGATGGAAACATAGTATGTTGATGACTCTATGACTACATGATGATGAATCTGCGATGAAGGCTTGACCAATGTGTTAGTGACCGTGAAGAGAGAGTATACCTTCCTAGGTAAGAGGGAGTGTTGATGTATTTGTAACTTCAGAAGATATTCTAATGTATACTATCATTGTATGTTGTTGTACCCCCATTGGGGATGTGTGTAGCCCCTTGCAGGATGTCTTAATTGTGTCTAGACCTTGAGGTACAACCTTTGTTGTAAGTCGAGGAAATAGTCCCTAGTGTAACATCATGTAATGTATTTGGAGTCTCTCTGGGAGAATTCAACCCTGTTAGGGAAGACATGTGGGCCTTGGTATTATGTTTGGTCAGTGACTTGAAATGGTATAAATAAGGAGGTGCTCTCCCTCATTTATACACACCTCACACTCTCAAGTTTGCATCAGAGAGAGAAGGACAAAACGGAGGCGAGACAGATAACTACTAAATACTTCTTATTACTACTTTTGATCATCTTTCTATTCTGAAGAAGTTTGCGGGGTTTTCTCCTTTATGGTTTCCTGGGTGAAAATATTTGTGCCTTGTGTATCTTTTATATATTATGCATCTTGTTGTACTTGTTATTCTTTCGGATGAAGATACTAGATAATCTAATCAGATCTAAATAAAAACTAACAGTGGTAATGAATATGCATATGCATTCCCATGGGTCATCTGGAAAAGGATATCACTCCCTAAATATCTTGGCAGTTGGGGTATCAAAAATATACCTTGTTTCGCTAAGGCTCTCACAGCCAAATGCACTTGTCAAATATTAAAAGGTAAGAGACTATGGGTCCGAGTTATACATCAGAAATATATCTCTCACTCTCCATTGAAGAGTGGTTCCGGTATAAGGACAAGTATCTGAAGAATATATACACTATATGGAAAGCGATAATCTCTTCTTTTGGTCTTATTGGCGAATGGGTATCTTGGAAAGTTGGGAACGAAAAAAGTGTTCAGATTGGACAAGATACATGGATTGGTTGTACTAATTTATTGCATTTTCCAAAATAAATGATGAACTCCCTGAATGATCATGGTATTTTTTATCTTCACCAGATCAGAAAGCATGACAACAACATTTTTAGATAGTCTTGGCTATCTACGGCTGAACTAGATCTAAATGATTTAAAGAGTCGTATTTGGGATATATTTTTACAGTCATTTGTTGACAACAATGTATATCTTAGTGATAAGGATGATGTCTTGTTATGGGTAAAGAATGCAAAAGGTGGTTCCTATGTTCCCAATTTGGGATATATGGTTCTTAGAGAGGCTAAATATTTTCCACCTCCTGGATGGGGGTGTAGGAGTATTTGACGTCTTAATTGTCCATACAAGATTAAGATATGTTTTTGGCTCATTTTTAGGGAAAGGCCCCGGTTTGGGACGTTTTGGTCCACATATTCAAAATTGGTCGAAGTAGACACTCCCTATGTGTATCGACTATTGAAGATATTGCTCATATTTTCTTATCTTGTCCATATATATTGGAAGTGTGGCACCAAATTGCTATTCTCAGCATCGTTCCATTGTATTGTGTGGTATCGGTATTCAAGAAGCTTTGCATACATGGGTTAACAACATCAACTTTCATTCCTATGTTGTGCTCCTTGTCTTCAACATATGGGGTGTATGGCTTACCAAGAATAATGCTATCTTCGAAGATGTACTTATTCCTTCACATATTTATGTTGGGAAATGTCTTGGCATCTTCAAATCGTTTCCTCAAGGTGATCCTATCAAGTCTCCTTGGATTATTTCGGTTGTTGACATAGAGTTTTCAATCCGCTGGGCTTAACTAGATGGAGCCTCATAGTGTAGGATACATATTGGTGGTGCAGGTGTATTATCCATATAGATGACACTCATTGTCTCTCATTCACTGCGGGTCTTGGTGAAGTTACGAATAACTATGATGAATTTGCAACTGTTAAAATCTTATTTAATCTTGCTAATACACTTGGGATCTTGAAAATTCACATTTATGGTGACTCTAAACTTGTTATTGATTTCTTGAAGCATGACAAGCCACCATGAAACATTTTGTTATCTCTAATGTATGAGGATATCAAAAGGATTAGCTCACTATTTTAGCGGATATCCTACATGCACATACTCTGTGAATGCAATTCAGAGGCAGATTTGCTATCCAAGCAAGGACTATTTCTTCCCACTGGTACTATGGAGAAATGGGAGAAAATTTGTGGCACTACTACCAATCTGGGAAGGGGTCAAATATGAACTTATTTTTAGTTTATATATATTATGCATATATTATTCTCCATGATGACTGAGTATACATTTTTGTTTATGTTTTGCCTGCCTTCGAAAGATCAGACATAAGAGATGTAAAAAGATAATATACATGTATGCATATTTTGCTGAACAATTTGGTTTTATATCAATAAAGCTGTGATTTTTTTCTATGAAAAAAAAAACATGTAAATCAAGAATTGGGTTTAGTTATATTTTAAGATGTATTAAAAACCCATTTATACCCATTTCACATATTTTAATATAATGATGGTGGTGGTGGTGGTGGTTAACGTCCACTGAGACCAAATTTTGGTCTATAAGACCTTAAGAAACGAATTATTTAGTTTGTTTTAAAATTGTATTCCTATGCTCAAAGAGCTTGGAGAGAAGCGTCTCGAGCTCACTATAATTTTGACATGTTAAAAGGCTAGGAAGGTCGATATTGCAACAAAGATTATGAAACTGGGATCTAATGTGGGAGTACGCAGGGCAAGTTAAGAGGAAGTGATTTTCATCTTCAATGTTCATATTCTCACAGAGATGGTAGATCCTTTGCACCAATGGTGTTTTAGGAACTACCCAGCGAGGATAATTATGTGAGTGTAAGTTACATCAAAATAACTATATTTAGTCACACGAAGATAATTAAGTGTAAGTTACATAAAGTTATATTTTTTATTATTGCAATTTTAAAATATTTAAATAAATGTTAAACATGTTTATTATTAAAATGTTTAATTTTACCAAATTATATTTCTTGATATCAATTTATGTAAATTGTAATTAGAATATTTATTTTAAATAAATTTATTAAAATAATATATTATGACTATTAAACTTATTTGGAAGAAAGATGTCTGCACATTCACTTTTTTTTCAAAAGAAAAATACCTTTTTCCTATTATTTTATTAAAAAAAAAATACCTATCAAGATCAAGCTTCAACCTTGTTTTTTTAATACACACTCACATAGTTACATGCCGTAGATAACACGTTTCATAGTAAATATAAAGCATACATCCAAATGTCTCTATCCATTTTTTCTGCCAAGTCTCCCCTCTCTCCTTCTACCCTACCCCTAGACTCTATCGGCTTCGAAAATGTAACGATCCACAAGGCTAGGAAAAAGTCTCCTTTAGACATAAACCTGGATCTTGAAGCTCCTTCATATACTCCTTTGTCTATCCGTATCAAAGAGGCCGCTAGAGGTAGAGTTGGTCTTCTCCCAAGGGTTCTTAGAGCACTGTCACCCTCCCAGGATGGTTTTTGATGAAGATCATTTCCCTCAATATTCGTGGCTTCGGGGGGTTAGCCAAACAAAAAACCCTTCGTGCTCTCTTTCTTTCACTTGCTATGGATATGATCTTGATCCAAGAAACCATGTGCAGTCACTTTCTTGCTCTTCTTGCATTCTCAAAACTCCTATCAAGTTGGGAGTTCTATGCACTCGATGCTATTGGCCTTTCGGGTGGCTTACTGATTGGATGGAACCCTCAGTCTATTCAGTGTAAGGCCTTTGAGATGGTGGCTAGGATTCTGGTAAAAGCAAAGTTTAGGGGTTGACCTTTCTCCCTCTCGATCCTCAACTGTTATGGTCCCTACTCTAATCATGAATTTTTCTAGGGCAGGGTTATGGCAGGGGGCCTCTTGTCTATTCCTAGTCTTATCTTGGCAGGAGATCTCAATTTCACTCTCAATGTAGGTGAAATTTGGGGGAATAGTGCCCGTCTGGATCCCCTTGCACTCTTTTTTACTCAGCTTCTCTCTGATCACCATTTGGTTGACCTTGTTCCTTCTTGTGCTGGTCCTACTTGGAAAAATGGAAGGGCTGGGACATATGGTATTAGCAAAAGGATGGATAGATTCTTGTTCTCTGCTGATTTGGTGCCCTCCCTTCACCATCATAGAGTTTGGTCGTCCATAGCGTATGTCTCTGATAATTATCCTATATGTTTTGAATGGTATGTTTCTTTTGTTGATCTTTCTTACCCATTCAAGTTCAATCGTGCTTGGCTCTTGGAGGAGGGTTTCACTAAACTTTTCAGGGACTGCTGGTCCTCCATGAATTCTCCATTGGTACAGAATAGTATGGACAGCTTAGCATCAAGATTAAGGCACCTTAAAGTAAGGGTAAAAAGCTGGACTAAGGAGAGATATCGACTCATGAAGTTGGAATTTGTGGGGATTGAAGAAAATATTTGTGAGCTTCTTGCTGCTTATCCCTCTGGCATTCTCTCTCTAGATGACACCTTGATACTTAAATCTCTCAGAGCTAGGAAGAAAAGCATTCTTTCCCTTGAGCTGCTTACCTGGCAGTTAAAGAGCAGAGTTCAGTGGGATGATTTGGGGGATGCTAATTCTAAGTTCTTTCACTCTATTGCCTCAGCCCGCAGAAACGCCAATTCTATCTGGTCCCTTCAGAATGATTTCTCGGTTTGGGTTGATAGCGACGATCAGTTAAAGTTGTTGGGTGTCAAGCATTTGAATGACATCTTTAAGGATGATAATCAATCCAACATTGTGGATCAGTTAAAAGTGGTTAAAATTTTTCCTACTTTCTTATCAAGTGAAGAAGTTGACAACTTTGCTTTGGAGGTCTCTTTGGGGGAAGTTGAGGGGGCCACGAAATCCTTCAAAAAGGACAAAAGTCCAGGACCAGATGGTTGGCCTGTTGAATTTTACTTGGGTTTTTTTACTTATTGGGTGAGAATCTGTTGGCTGCTATGGATTCTTCGCGCCTCTCTGGGACGGTTACCCCCTCACTTAATTCCACCTTCATTTCCTTAATTCTTGAGAAGGAAAAACCTATCACCTTTGCAGACTTTAGACCTATATCTCTCTGCAATATTTCCTACAAGCTGATTTCCAAAGTCATTACTCTCAGGCTCAAACCCTTCCTTGATAAATACATTTCTCCTGAATAGTTTGGGTTCCTAAAAAACATGAAGATTATTGAACCAGTGGGCATCACTTAGGAAGCTTTGCATACTATCAAGTAAAAAAAAAGATGTGCTCTAGTACTCAAGCTCGACCTGGTAAAATCCTTCGATCGAGTTAATTGGACATACTTGAGACTGATTATGCTTCATATTGGCATTCCCATTTAGGGGATGAATTGGATAATGGGCTGCATCTCTTCAGCAAATTTTGCTCTGCTCATCAATGGAACACCCTCGGGTTTCTTTGCTGCTTCGAGGGGTGTCAGGCAGGGTTTCCCTCTTTCCCCCCTTTTGTTTATATTGGTTATTGAAGGTCTCAACTTGCTCATAAAAGATGCCAAAGCAAGCAGTTTGATTAGGGGCATCAAGATATCTGTGTCTCTTACCCTTACTCACCTACTCTTTGTCGATGATGTTGTGCTTTTTGGTATTGGTACTTTGGTGGAGTGGATGGCTTTTGAGGTGATTCTTGAGACTTTTTGTGCTGCTTCAGGCATGTTCATAAGTGTGGAAAAGTTTGGATTTCTTTTCAATGAACTGGAGGAGGGTGCACTGAATAGAATTCGTCTCTTTCTTCCTTATAATGCTGAGCCCATTCATCTGGGGTTTAAGTATCTAGGGTATTATATCAAACTGCTTGGTTATGGGGTAAAGGACTGGCTCTGGCTATTGAGGAGATTTGAAAAAGAATCGAGAACTAGACTTATAAGCTGCTCCACCTTGGAGGTAGACTTGTGCTCATCAGAGCTGTGCTATCAAGCTTACCTGTCTATTGTCCTGCCCTGGCTCCGATATCGGTCTCTATTTTGAACAAGATGAGACAACAGATCTTTACCTTTCTCTGGGACTCATGCAAGAATAGATTTCGATTCCATCTTGTGGATTGGCAGTCTCTGGCCAGGCCTCTCGATTTTGGGGGCTGGGGCATCAAGAATTTAACTTGGTTCAACATTTATTTAAGGCTTAGTAGTTTTTGGAAGGCCCTCAAAGGCTCGGGTATTTGGCATCATGTTCTCTCTACGAAGTACCTTAAGGAGAAACCTTTGGTTGATTGGTTTAGGAATAAAAATTTCTCACTCAGGAACTTCTCCATAGTTTTGAATGGCTTTATCAAGACCCTTCCATGGCGTGGAAAGTGCCGTAGCTGGAAGGTGGGCAATGGACATGATGTTTGTATCGATGCCAATCCTGTTATTGGTGTCTCTCCATGCACATTTTTTGATCCTGCATTGAGAAGATACCTCGGTGATTATGGGATTACATCCTTATAGCATGTGCAGAATCCCTTTGTGGACTCTCCTTCTCAGTGGTTATTTGCTGATGACTCGGAGTTAAGGGGTGATTAGAGGTCTGTATGGGATTCATACATCTCGGGTCTGCAGAATGGTGGTATTTTTCTAGGAGAGGATCCAGACTTGCTGATCTGGTCTTACAACAAAAAGAATGGTAGGGTAATAGCTTCCCTTGCATACGATTTGATTGTTAACTCCTTTCTGAGCCCATGTGTGGATAAATTATCGATTGGATTGTGGGGATTGTGCTTCCCTCTTAAGATAAAATGCTTTGTCTGGTTGGCATTAAAAAATCAAGTTTTAACTTGGGATAACCTGATGGTTAGAGGATGGCAGGGTCCTGGCCGATGTGGATTGTGTCTCCCGGGTGAGGATTCTGTCCAACATTTATTTGTGGATTGTTCTGTTACTAGATCCATTTTTGTAGTTCTGGGGAGCTCTTACCACTGTAAATGGCCTGTCTTAGATTCTTCCCTTGGGTATCCTCTGGAATCCTGGTCTAGACACAATCCCCACCAGTATTATGTTCCCTTTTTCGTATTTTGGTGCATCTGGAAAGCTAGAAACATGGCCACTTTTTAAGATTCTAGATCTGCTCAGGGTGTCCTTATCAGCATGATAAATCTTCTTATCCTTATATTTCCAGTTCCGGAGAGGAAATCTAAACCCAGGATTATTGGGCCTGCCCCTGGTTTTTTATATCTGGTGGGTTTGTTTGATGGTGCAGTCGCGGCAGGGAAGGGGGGGGCTAGAGTTTTTATTGTTATCAGCAATGTCCACTCCTTTCACATTAAATTGGGGTGTGGTATGAGCACCAACACCAAAGCTGAACTCTTGGCCTTGTGGGCTCTACTGTATTGGGAAAATTTTCTGGGGCTCCCTTCTCTGCATATCTTTGGAGATTCATCAGTTATTATCAACTGGGCCATGGGCAAGGCAGCTTTGGCTTTCTTGGTTCTAGATAACTGGTGTGAGACCATTAGAAAAATGATGCCAAAATTCCTCAGGCTAGACTTTCAGCATGCATATAGAGAGCACAATTAGACTGCGGATGGCTTTTACAAAGAGGCCCTGGATCTGGACTCAGGCCTTCGTCATATATCTGAGTTTTATGACGATTTTGTCATTCAGTATGGAGATTACAAACTCTTCTGAGTTTTTTATTTTAGTACCGGAGCATGGCTCCTTCTCTCTTCTTTGGTATTGTTTTTGGAGCGGATCTTTGGTTCCTCTCCGTGGTCTTCGATGATGGTCCTCTCTGGAGGAGTCTTCTAGATTCCCTTTGTGCTCTCTGGATAGATGATTGATTGTCTTCTTGGTGAACTTTATGTTCTCACTCTTTGTATTGCTAAGTTTAGACCTTTATGGTGTGGCTAGTTTCTTTCCGTCGGTTCGGAACATCACTACATCACTTGCTGATGTTTGTATTGGTCACACTCCAGTTATGTATTATGCCCTTTGATTCAACATGAATACCAAGAACAAGATTTTTTCTTCTGAAAAAAAAGCATACATCCAAATTATAAAACCCTTTCACATTTGGGGATATTTAAATTTCCATCGAGTTTAACATGTGTAGATTTACAAACTTCTGTGTTATTATTAGTCGCCATAGACTTTTGACTGGCGAGGGGCAAAAATAAAAAAGATATTATGTAGTGCGTGCACCACTAAACATGTGTAACTTGACTTCAACATGCAAGTCAAGAATTCTAAGATATCGCTCTTAACAAGTAAGTTAAGAATTCGATGAAGGTAGATTTTAAAATCGAAATAAATGGATATTTATGTTAAAAACCCATTTATACCCATTTCACATGTTATCCAGTCTTTATATCAGGGATAATTTTAGGGGCGAAATTTAGCCCATGGGCTATTTTTAGGGGGTTTTCGCGAAAAAAAGATTCACCATTTTGCAATTTTTGAAGCCCTGTTTCGCCCAATTTTGATGGGGTAAAATTTTTTCACCCTAAAAATCCCCAAATTATTATATAAATGATATAAAATCCTTGAAAATTAAATTATTTTTTGAAAAATATCGCCAAACACTTTATAATTGGAGTTTTAAGAATTGGAAAGATTCGCCAACATTTATACACTTTTAAATAAGTATGGTTCCTTAAAATCATCCCTGCTTTATATATCTATCTTCATTTCTTGATATATATAAAAAATAATAAATACCTTACTGAATTCATTAGCACCTTCTTGTTTTTCTCCAAATTTGTCAATGAGAAAGTATGGAAGATTTGTCGAGTTAAGCATGTTGGTTGTCTAAATCTACACTCCATCTTACTAAATACGTATTTAGCGACTACGGAAATAAAATGATCATTTTCATGGTAGGGTTACTATACTTATCACATTCAACTAAAGAATGCTCACATTCTCACGTTGACATGAGAAAATGAAACACAACACACTAAGTGACCTTCATGCTTATCCTTTCCACGTCAATCGCTGTAGTGGATGAATAATTAACACTAAAGGTTCAACAATTTCATATTCATTGTAAATAGGGATCCATTACCCCTTCCTCATATCAATCCAAATATTAAGGAATCAACTCATAAGCAAAATATCATGTGCTAAATGTTTCGATGATAAATATTCTTACTTTATTTTAATAATATAATAATATAACTTTCATTAAAAGACAATCATAAGTGAAAAATGTTATAATGTTTTTAAAGTAACTAAAATGTTTTTCAAAATTATTATTATTAATCAAGTCATCATAAATTTTAAATAAATAAATAATATACATATATAAAATATTGATTAAAAAAGAAACTTTAAATTTTAAACTTTATAAAAATAATTAAATGGTTTTAATTGTTGTAATAAACAATATTATAATCTTATAAATAAGTTTATTTTATTATAAATGTGGTATTATTTTATGTTTCAAGTTGTAATTTAGTAGGTTGGTACTTACGAGTCCAAGACCGAAGTAGTCGAGGTTTGAGGTTCAATTTTTTGCATCTTTTAGGGTTAGAAACCTGGAGTCAACAGGGTGAGGCCCCTTCAGGTGCCTCCCCGAGAATTATTGTCGTGGACGTAGCAAGCTCTCTATCTTATAGGGCTGTAAACGACATGAAAAAATGTGATATTGTTTTCACAACTAAAACAAGAAAGTATTAAAAATTTGAAGTGATTCATGGATTGTGATGTCACAATGTGGGTAGTGACTAGGGGAATTAAGGTTGTTACATGATGAAATTTGAACTTCAACATACATGTGTGTCCAAAGGGAGTTGGTGATTTCAATAGGAATTAAATATTAATTAAGTTTATAATAGCAAGATTGATGATAGAGAGAAATTGTTTAACAAAGACAGTTGTATAAAAGATATATCATTATATTTGGTTATTAGGTTATTTAGATGTGCAATGTCATTTCAAAAAAAATCTGGTTTTAACTTAATTAAAATGTGCAGATATTAGTGTTTAAGTTAAGTTGTTGGTTTATGGGATTATCAAAGAATACAATTGTAACTTAACGATAAGGAAAGTGAAGGTACCATTATCTAGAATAAATAAAATTGTGAAAATTAAGGAAACATAAAAATAATTAGAAAGCATGGGCCCAACGAGATGAGGAACAATGAAGAAGATTTAAGAAGGAGGATGTTCTTGTCCCAAAAGTGTTGAACTTTATAAAAGTACATCTAGCATTCAAGGCCACAAAGAAATGTGTGATGTGTGTGAAGCTATCAGAGTCATTGCATCTATAATGCCTCGTGGGTGTATCATGTGCGCATGGAATTATATGGTATTGGGGCCTTTTCCTGTTATAGTTAGAGAGTTGGAAGTAAGAGGTGGCCAACTTGGTGCATGTCGATATTGGGAATTTGCCTCTAGTAAGTCATAAAGAAAGGTCAAACATCTATCAGAAGAAGAGGGCTAATAATCTATCATCCTCAAAGTCTATGGATCAAGCGAGAACCAAGAGACTATCTCTAAAGAGACAAAATAATTGTCCTCTGATCTCATAGTATGGAAACCAACTTAATACAAAATGGTCCTTAGTCTTCGGCTCGAAAGTGCACATCCAGGAAATAGAGTCTTCCCTAGGAATATGGTGATTTATCTCAATGTGATGTTGGTGGAAGAAAAGTTTGAGCTAGAGGAGAGAGATCCTCATACTACAAGGTAACTAGAGTTTCGTGTACCTTGAGGGTTGGATGAGCCAATCACTATGTTGAAGGTATAACTCCGAGAATGTTGAAGTTTGGGAGAAAGTGATCGTTTAGGTTCAGGCAATGTGGACTTAAAGTAGGCTATGTAACTCTTAGTACAAATATCTCAAGTTTATCTCACCTTTGGAGAGATCGAGTGAATCTACTGAAAATATATGGAGAGGTGGTATGTCAAATGTATCAAGTTCAATGGAGTGAAGCAATGAAGACATTGTCTCATACCGACGTGAATTGATCCCATATTCTACTTGCTCCATAGAGGACTTGAGAGCAAGACATGGATATCTAACAAGACCACTATATGAATTACCCATCTATGTGAGCACGATGTTGATTGTCGACACACTAAAGATGACTAAAATAATTAGTGGAGTTGACAAACTATGCAAGAATAATAGCACAAGGGATTAATATCTTGGTCTAAAAATGTTTGGATACCATCACGACAAGTAAAATCTCTATCTTGTTTTGGTCTACTCCCAATGGTATGCTCCCAAACCTCACATCCATACCCGGGGAAGGTGTGAAGAATGAGTAAAAGAATTGGATCTTCAATCAAATGTCTTGAAATTGAAGTTAAAAACATTGTTTTGCGAGGGTGGCATATCAGTTCCTTAGTCTAGCCTCTCTCCTTGGACCTAAGCTAGAGCGTGGTATGTAGAAGAATCCCCCAAAATAAACAAATGAAACTCTAAAGTTCAATGGGTTTTGTTTGTGTGAATCGATCAACTTAGGCCCACATATAAGTATTCCACGAGAAACCCTCGTGCCTCACATATTGACCAAATGGTAGTACGGAATTATGACCAAGTAGTTTATTGATGTCATTGAAGGGAGCAACATTTTTTGTCATGTTACTCGCTATTTATTTGAGGGAACAACTATTTGGTAAAATATAGAATAGAAAATAGAATTTTCAGATACCATCAAAATAGAAAATAGAAAATAGAAGTACCGGTACCAATACCATCAAATCGCCATCAGGGTTTGCTTTGGCTACGTTGACTAGTACCACGTTGACCAGTGGATGAGGAATTCACAAAGCATGTTTAATGTTAATGTTAAGCTTTGGCTACGTTGACTACTACCACGTTGACCAATAAATTGAGATGACTTTCAATTAATTTTATATTCTATTTTAATGTTAATTTTAAGCATGTTTATAAATTTATTATTTTCAACTAAAATATGATGAGTTATCTCAAACAGTAATTTATATATAATTAAATATTTAAAAGTCCACAGATTATGACATCAAATGTTAATATTCTGTATATATGTTAATTGATTCGGGTCCATTGAGTGTGATTGATTTAGGCAGTGACATTGTAGTAAGTATAAATTAATCCAATCCGGTGACATCTTCCAACAGTGCGGTACAGTGTTAGAATCCAGAGTGCATGATAATTTTGCTGTGTGACTCAATGCTGACGGAATGCTGAGCCAGCGTTGCATTATATTTATCTGAACTGTATGTGTTCAAATGTGTAAATGTAAGAAAAAATCTTGGACTGGTCTATTCTATTTAAAACTGGATTTAAAATATTATTTTACAAAATATTAAAATAAAGGTTATAATTATATAAGTTATAATTTAAAATATAAGAATATAATAAAACTATATTTAAATAAGTCTATTAAACTATAATTAAATAAAGAAAAATACAATTTACAAAAGTTGTAATTAAAAATATACAAAACATAAATTATTTAAATATAAAGGAAACACCTTGAAGATGTGAGTACACAAGCGGAATGTTTAATTTGTTTTGCACTCTCACATCCAACCTACATTGGAAAAGAAGATCTATAATACTCATTATTGGTGAATGGACTTTAGAAAAGGCTAAGCTTTATTGGCAATCCGCATTTATATTGAAACTATTTTACAATATAATATTTTACGATATGAATGAAAGGCGTGTAATGTTAATATTTATTAAAATAAATTTAGCAAAATAAAAATAAATAATTATGTTAGACATTTAGATATTAGTTAAGATTTTGAAGATTTTGAACCTGTTTGAGTAGATCAACATGATTAATCCAAGCGTAACAAGTATACAACAGGGATCCATTTCATGGTCGTCTTATCTTGTTATACTCAAATACATAATGATTAATATTTAAATAAACTTTTTTTATTTTGTTTATTAAATAGTATTTGTTTTATAAAAGCATATTAAGTTTAACAATTTGATATAAATAATATCACACTCAACATGTAGATAAAAAATAAATAAAAAATAAAGTATAAATAAATTCTAAAATCAAAATAATTAGATATGTTAAAAAACCATTTAACCCCTTTCACATTTTAATTAGATATGTTAAAAAACCATTTTATCCATTTCACATTTTATCCCATCGTCTTTATGTATACTTAGAAATGAATATCTATTATTTCCTGAAGGTCCAATTCCATGTGAAAGTATGAGAGATTTGTGTAAACAAGTGTAGATATGGAAGCCCAATCTACACTCCAACTTTCTAAATACGTATTTAGCGGGGGATTATCGAAATGATAGAGCAAGTTGTGTTTCTAGAACGTATGGAAATAGCATTATAATCTTCTTGGTAGGTTTAGGATTACTATGTTATTATATTCAACCAAACAATGCTTCCATTCTCACGTTCACGTTGACTCGAGGAAATCAAACCAATATAACACGACAAACACACTACGTGACCTTGATAAACATTCTACTTTATTTTATTAATATAATATACCTATAATTAGTCACAAGAGGATAATTAAGTGAGTGTAAGTTACACAAAGTTATATTTTTTATTATTACAATTTTAAATATTTAAATAAATGTTAAACATGTTTATTATTAATTAACAAAAGTAATAAAAACTTTAAATAAATATAAATCTTAATTTTTGAAATTTATAAATATTTAAACTATGTTATTAAAACTTTAAAAATACTAAAAATGATTTTAATTAATACAATATAAACACCATTCTAAAGTTATAAATTAGATTAGTTTATTATAAGTAAAATATCATTTTAATTATATAAAAACTTGAAACATAGATTGTGATATAACAATGACCTACTTTGTAAGTAGATTTAAGGTTATTATTTTGATGAAATTTGAATTTAAAAATAAATGTGTCTAACTTGAAGGGAGTTAGTGATTTCAAAATAATTAAATATTAATCAAGTTTATAATAAGAAGAAAATGATAGAGAGAAATTTAATATGGATATTTATGTAAATAATATATGATTTTATTTGGTTATTGTGTTTAGATATGCAATGGAATCTTAAAAAAATGTGGTTTTAATTAGAATACATGATGTAAAGACAATAAGGGAAAGATGAAAGTATCATTATCAGGAGCAAATAAAATTGAGACTTGAAAAAGGAAACGAAAATAATAATTGGAAACCATTGACCCAACCAAATCAGAAAAAATGAAGAATATTAAGAAGAAGGACCTTCCCCAAACATGTTTTTTTGGAAAGATGGTTCTAGTATTCAAGGCCACAAACAAATGTGTGATGGGTGTGAGGCCATGGGAGTCATTGGCTCTATGATGCCTTCTGGGTGTATCATGTTGGCATGTAATTAGCTAGTCACGGGGCATTTTCCTAAGTAGTGTTAGAAGGATGGAAGTAAGAGGTAATCAAGTTGGTGCATGTCAATCTTGGGCACTTTCCTCTAGTAAGCCATCAACAAAGGTCAAACTCTACCCAAGGACGAGGGATTAGCATATATGACCTCATAATCTACGAGTCAAGAGAGAACCAAGTGATTATCACTAAAGAGACAAAACAATCATCATATGATTTCATAGTAGGGAGACCATCTTAATGCAAAATGGGGGCTTGTGTTTTATGCTCGAAGGAGCATATCTAAGAAATAGAGTGCTCCTAAGGATTATGGTGTTTTGACTTAATGTGAAGCTAGTGAGAGCGAATTTTGAGCTAGAGGAGAGGGACCCTCATGCTACAAACTAACTAGATTTTGGTGTACCCTAAGGGTTAGATGATCCCATCACTATGTTGGACATATAAGTTTGGAAGAAAATGGTTGTTTAGGTTTAGACAATGTGGAGTGAAAGTAGGCTCTATAAATCTTAGTACAAATACATTGTTTACCTCACCTTTGAAGAGATCAAGGGAATCTATTGAAAAGCTATGCAGAGTGGCCTACCAAATATATCAAGCTCAATGAGGTGAAGTAATTACGACACTCTCTCATAACAACATGAATCAATCCCATGTTTTAATTGCTCCACTTTATGAATTTATCATCTATGTGAGCATGTGTTCATCATCAACACACAAAAGATCATTAAAGCAATTAGTGGAGTTGCACCAAATTATGGAAGAATGATAACACGAGGGATTGATCTCTTGGCATAAATATGTATGGATAACATCGTGACAAGCACTCTCTCTATCTTGTTTTTGTAGATAATCCCCTAAGGTTTGTTCCCCAAACCTCACACCCATACAAGGGGGAAGGTGTGACGAGTCAGATCTTCAATCAAATATCCTAAAACTAGAGTTGAAAACATTGTTTTTCAGGGGCAACAGGATTGGTGTATCCCTGAACCTTAGTCTAGCCTCTACTATTGGATCTAAGCTAAATCATGGTATGGGGAAGATGCCCCCAAAATATACATATGAAGAGACTATTTCAACCTTCTCATCTTTGTAAGTAAGATTCACATTGTTTTCCTCTATTTTAAGGATGCCAATGACCATCACATTTTTTCTCCCCATCAAGGTTGTAACTTCAAATCCAGCCAGTCCATCAAATTTGATGGCTTCATCGGAATTTTCAAACATTTAAGAATTTTAAGCAAGATATTTGATTGGTATAGGTAAGTTTTAATTGTATTTGACGGGTAAGTTTTAACTCTATAGTTATCTCCTACTTTGTTTGTTTATATACCTTTTAAATAATTATTTTCTAAATTCTATTATAATACTTTATAATAGAACTTAAGTCCTATTATAAGACGATTCTAGTATTCAAGGCCACAGAGAAATGTGTGACGGGTATGAGGCCATGGGGATATTTGGCTCTATGATGCCTTGTGGGTGTATCATGTTGGCATGGAATTAGCTAGTCATGGGGCATTTTCCTATGTAGTGTTAAAGGGATGGATGTAAGAGGTAATTAAGTTGGTGCATGTAGTCAATCTTGGGAACTTGCCTCTCTTGTAAGCCATCAACAAAGGTCAAACATCTATCGAGAGAGGAGGTATTACCATATTTGAACTCATAATCTATGATTCAAGAGAGAAGTTCCAAGTGATTATCACTAAGGAGACAAAACAATCATCATATGGTTTCATAGTAGGGAGACCATCTTAGTGCAAAATGGGGGCTTGAGTTTTAGGCTCGAAGGAGCATATATAAGAAATGGTGTGCTCCTAAGGCTTATGGTGTTTTGTCTTAGTGTGAAGCTAGTGAGAGAAAATTTTGAGATAGAGGAGAGGGACCCTCATGCTACAAAGTAGCTAGATTTTAGTGTACCTTGAGGGTTAGATGATCACATCACTATGTTGGAGATATAAGTTTGAATTGTGGTGAAGTTTGGAAGAAAATGATTGTTTAGGTCCAGACAATGTGGAATGAAAGTAGGATCTATAAATCTTATTAGAAATACCTTGTTTAGCTCATTTTTGAAGAGATCAAGGGAATCCATTGAAAAACTATGGTTGAGTGTCCTACCAATTATATCAAGGTCAATGAGGTGAAGTAATTAAGACACTCTCTCATAACAATATGAATCGATCCCATGTTTTACTTGCTCCACTTTATGAATTTCCCATCTATGTGAGCATGTGTTCATCGTCAACACATGAAAAATCATTAAAGAAATTAGTGGAGTTGATCCAAATTTTGCAAGAATGATAACATAGGAGATTGATCTCTCGGCATAAATATGTTTGAATAAAATCATGAAAAACACTCTCTCTATCTTGTTTTACTAGATAATCCCCTAAGGTATGTTCCCCAAACCTCACACCCATACAAGAGGGAAGGTGTGATGAATTAGATATTCAATCCCAAACTAAAGTTGAAAACATTCTTTTTCAAGGGTGGAAAGAGTGGTATATCCCTTCCTTAGTATAGCCTCTATTATTGGAGCTAAGCAAAATCATGGTATGGAGAAGAGACCCCCAAAATATACATATGAAGAGACTATTTCAAACCTCTCACCTTTGTAAGTAAGTTTCACATTGTTTTCCTCCATTTAAGGATTTCAATGACCATGCCATTTGTTCTCCTCATTAGGGTTGGGATTTCAAATCCAACCATCCCATCAAATTTGACGGCTTCATCATAAGTTTCAAACATTTTAGAATTTTAAGTAAGATCTTTGACTGGTATAGGTAATTTTTAACTATATTTGATGGGTAAGTTTTAACTTTATAGTTATCTCCTACTTTCTTTGTTTTTATATACCTTTTAACTAATTATTTTCTAAGTTCTATTATAATACGTTATAATAGAACTTAATTCCTACTATAAGACGATTCTAGTATTCAAGGCCACAAAGAAATGTGTGATGGGTGTGAGGCCATGGGGGTCATTGACTCTATAGTTCCTTGTGGGTGTATCATGTTGGCATGGAACTATCTAGTCATGGGGCATTTTCCTAAGTAGTTTTAGAGGTATAGAAGTAAGAGGTAATCGAGTTGTTGCATGTCAATATCGAGGACTTGCCACTATTAAGCCATCAACAAAGGTCAAACATCTATCAAAGGAAGAGGGGTCAACATATATGACCTTACAATCTATGAGTCAAGAGAGAACCAAGTGATTATCACTAAAGAGACAAAATAATCATCCTAAGATTTCACAGTAGGGAGACCATCTTAATGAAAAATCGAGGCCTGAGTTTTAGTCTAGAAGGAGCATATCTAATAAATAGAGTGCTCCTAAGGATTATGGTGTTTTGTCTTAATGTGAAGCTAGTGAGAGTGAATTTTGGGCTATAGGAGAGGGACCCTCATGCTACAAAGTAACTAGATTTTGGTGTATCATGAGGGTTAGATGATCCCATCACTATGTTGGAGGTTTAAGTTTGAATAGTGGTTAATTTTGGAAAAAAATGATTGTTTAGGTTCAAAAAATGTGGATTGAAAGAAGGCTCTATAAATCTTAGTACAAATACCTTGTTTAGCTCACCTTTGAAGAAATCAAGGGAATCCATTTAAAATCTATGGACGAGTGGCATGCCAAATATATCAAGATCAATGATGTTATGTAATTAAGACACTCTCTCATAACAACATGAATCGATCCCATTGTTGAAATCTTGCAACTTCAAAGGGTATTCTAAATGTATTTTACTGATGTAACCCAAGGGAGATGTTATTAATCCTCCGTCGAGATATTACTATTGTAATTGGTCATCATAGAGTATTGAGGTAAAGCCTCCATTGTAATTCAATTCATTAGTACCCCAATGAATAATATAAAATATTGTTTTGAGTCTTCCTAGGTGAAGTCGGCCCAGTCAGTTAAGTGGGGCCGACTTTTCTAGGGTAAACGTTAGTTGACATAATGTGTATAAATAGAGGAGATTTGTTCCTCATTATAACATAGACTCACTCACTTGTGTAGCACATAGGAGAGAGAGAGACAAAACAACAAGGAGGATAATACCTATTTTGGGGTTATATCTTGTACCTTATACAAAGGAAGTTTTGCTGGGTTTTCTTCCCCTTGGGGGTTCGCCAGGATAAATACTGTGTATATCTTGTGATTGTGTTTCTTTTAGTGATTATGCATATGCTATTGTTGTGAATTTGGATTGAACACTAATGATATAAGTTCTAGCATATGAAATATTTACATGGTATCAAACCTGGCCTGAATAGAACAACTGTCACAAGGTGAAACTCTCTCTCCTCCCTCTCTAGAAGAAATTAGGGTTTTTGCAAAGTTTGGGATTTGGAAGATCTGCTTGCATATAAAGTTGCACCTCCCTGGAGCACATATATTGAGACTAGGATCGAATTTTTTGGATGGTTGAACCTCCAGGAAAGCCAAACCCTATTTTGGCCCTGAAACAGAAAACTACAGAAAAACATAACCAGAAATTCTCCAAAAGCTGCAACCTTGCAAGCAAGTTTTGAAGGGTGAGAATTTGGGATCTCCAGAAACCAAGTGGACCAAACAACTAGCCTCAGTCAAGCGCATCTCCTGGTAAGGTTAGTTTTTCATTTTGAGACATTTCAATTTTTAGTGACCTCCTAGATAGGATGGCCCCAAGCACTAAGCTTGAGGATAAACTAGAAGGCATATAAAACTTCCTAGCATTGAAGTATAGGATTGGTCTCATTCTAAAAGAGAATGGTCTTGAGAAGTACATTGAGGATGAAGTTGCAGAACCTAAAGAAGATGAAGCTAAGAATAAGTATGAGCAAGATCTAATCAAGGCAATGAGGATCATTGTCGATTCTATGAAATATGACTTGATCCCTCAAGTGTCATCTAAGAAGACACCAAAGCAGATGTATGATGCATTTTCCAGAATGTATGGAGGAAGGAACACCAACAAAAATATGAATTTGAGAGATCAACTAAAGGGCACCAAGATGAGCAAAGGAGAATCAATTCAAGATTACTTCACAAGGGTATCCCGATTTAGAGAACAACTAAGTTCTATTGGCATTACCCTTGATGAGGATGAACTGGTTATGACTACTCTCAATGGTCTCACTAGACCTTGGGATTCATTCATACAGACTTTGTGTGCTAGAAAAGAAAGTATGAAGTTTGAAATAGTATGGGAAGATTGCATTCAAGAAGAAACTAGAGTAGCTAATAGAGAAGCTCTACTTAGAGAAGATGATCAAGCTCTAGCCATCCATACTAAAGAAAGAAAACAATCAAACTTCAAGAAAGGTAACCATAAACCTTCAAAGAATAAGTTTCAAAAGAAAAATAAGGATTACTCAAAGTATCAATGCTACAACTATCATAAGATAGGACACATTGCCAGAGACTGTCCATCACCAAAGAAGAAGAAAAACAACAAGAGACATCATGCTCTTCTAGCTGAAGATGAGGATGAGGAAGAAATACCTTGAAAGAGACTAACAAAATAAGAAGATGTATTATTCTATGCACTCTCTGGGCATGTAAAACCTGGAGAATATACATGGCTTATTGATAGTGGTGCTTCAAAGCACATGACAGCGAAGAAGCAAACTATGTCAATACTTGAAGAAAAGAACTCTCCTTAGAAGGTATCATTGGGAGATGACTATTAATATCCCAACAAAGGTATTGGTGAATCAAGCTACAAGCTTGAATCTGGGACTTCCATGAAGATGAAGGAAGTACTATATGTACCAGGTTTAAAAAAGAATCTACTTTCCATATCAACACTATATAAAAAATGATATAGAATTGATTTCATAGATGGGCAAGTACTTATGTGGTCCAAAAGAAAGACACTTGAAGATGTTATGGTCATTGGTGAAGAAGAATGAGGACTATACAAACTCAATGGACATCCAAAGACAACCCTTGTCCATGAGACTACCATCTCAAGTGAATTGTGGCATAGGATGCTTACTCACATCAACTACAAAGCACTACCCTATGTGAGAAAGGTGGTAATAGGGTTACCATATTTGAATATTGATCATGAGAGATCTTGCAAAGGATGTGAAAGAGGAAAGAACATAAAGAATCCCTTTCCAAAGAGTGAAACAAAGACTAAAGTTACATTAGAACTAATTCATTATGATGTATGTGGTTCTATGCCTTCCATATCATTAAGTGGATATGAATATTATGTCACATTTATTGATGACTATTCAAGAAAGACATGGATATACTTCTTGAAGAACAAGTGTAAAGTGTTCAAGAAATTCAAGAAATTCAAAGCCTTGATAGAGAACCGTTCAGAAAGAAGAATCAAGATATGGAGATCAGATATTGGTGGAGAATACACTTTAAAGGAATTTGAATCATTTTATAAGGAGGCACGAGTCAAGAGGGAAATAACCACTCCCTATAATTTCGAACAGAACGGTGTTGTGGAAAGAAAGAATAGAACCATTATGGAAGTAGTAAAGACCATGATTCATGACCAAGACCTCCCCATGCACCTGTGGAATGAAGCAACAAGGACAACTGTGTATGTGCAAAATAGATTATCTCACAGTGCTCTTGGATTGAAGGCTACCAAAGAAATGTATATAGGAAAGAAACCTAAAGTGAGCCATCTCAAGATATTTGGCTGTCCAGTATATGTGCATATTTCGAAAGAGAAGAGAACCAAGTTGGATCCTTCTGGAAAGAAGGGAATATTTGTTGGATACTATGAAGTCTCCAAAGCCTCCAGGATATACATTTTAGGATTCCATCATATCGATATTAGTAGGGATGTAACATTTGATGAAGAGAAAAATCTTAAGAAATACAAAAGGTGTCAAATTGAAGAAGTACATGAAGAAGATGTACCTCCCAGAAAGGTAGAAGATAAACCCTCTCCTAAAATAGTAGCATCTCAAGATCATGATATGCTAGAAAATCATAACCCCCCTACTATGGATGTTTCTCGAAAGAGAAAAACTACTTGGGTAAGATAAATCATACAAGAAGTAGAGAAGTATGGAGCTATAGAAGGCTCCATAAGAACAAGCAAAAGATCAAAGCCATACTCCAGTTATTGTTATCCAATGAAATGACACTTCTCCGTCTGAGCACTGACACTCAATGTGTCGGTACACAAAAGGAAATAATGGATGGAAGTGGCCAAAACCCTATATATGTGCATGAGCCTTAATGCATCTTCATCCTTCCAGGTTTGACTATGTTTTGTAAAAGGATTAAGGTGAAATAATGACTATTTCCACAACAACCCGCATTCCATTCATGGGTATCCATATATACAACCTATGATTACATGATCATGGTTTGCATTCATGGGTTGCCTTTATAGAAGTCGCAAGTGACTCACGACCTACGAGTATTAGTAC
Source organism: Pseudotsuga menziesii (assembly GCA_001517045.1). Classification (NCBI taxonomy): domain Eukaryota; kingdom Viridiplantae; phylum Streptophyta; class Pinopsida; order Pinales; family Pinaceae; genus Pseudotsuga; species Pseudotsuga menziesii. The sequence continues at coordinate 165,666 of LPNX011041463.1, read as the reverse complement.
CTGCGATTACCCTAAGCCAAAAATTAAAAAATAAAAACATGTTTTGTTAAGGAAAGTTGGGCTCGTAATCATAACATTACCAACTTCCTCAACTATCTCAACCTTTGTAACTCATCTCATTCATCAAGTATAAATAGAGGGTAGGGGTTGAGGTTAAGATATATATGGAGAGAGCAAAGTTATGCTGGTGGAATATCCTTGGATATTTTGGAGCATCAGAATTCAGTTCCATGGCTAGCAGAGGAGGAATTATATTAGATACTGGTTGTAATCTTTCATCACTGCTTATCAATATAGAGAGATTTTCTTCCAATTAGTGCACTAGTATGCTTATGTGTTATGATTTCTGAATTATCTTCTTGTCTTATTACAATCATAGTATTTTATTAATCTTTGATATAACATCTAAGATATTGCAAGAAGTTGTCTATCTCCTTGGCAGGTGTGAAGATCCCTAGAAGTTATTGGAGCATTTGGATTGAAGAAGAAATCTAGGACCAACCTTCATAAACAAGGTACACAAAATTTCTTTCTTATTTCTCTGTTAAATTCTCAAATAGTTGAATGTCTTTAAGTTTAATTTTGGTATGTTGGTGACCCCAGGACCATAGGTCACAAGGTTAACTTCCATGAGCAATAGTTATGTAACTTTGATGTGTGACCTTGTAGATCAAGAACACACCAACTACGAGGAATATGTCCAAAAGAAAGAGTGGGTGGAAGCAATGATGGAAGAATACCAGTCAATAATGAATAATGATGTTTGGGATATAGTACCCAAACCATAAAACAAAAGTGTGGTATCTTTGAAATGGATATACAAGATAAAACATATTGCTGATGGAAGTATTGAAAAGTACAAGGAAATATTTGTGGCTAGAGGATTGTCTCAGAAAGAGGGGATTAGTTATGAAGAGACATTTGCTCCAGTAGCAAGCTACACTTCCATCATAACCATCATAGAACTTGCTTCCATGATGAAGTGGGATCTACACCGGATGGATGTAAAGATAACCTTCCTAAATGGTGTGATTGAGGAAGATGTTTACATCGAATAACCACAAGGATTTGAAGTTGAAGACAGAGTGACTCATGTATGTAAGTTGAAAAGAGCTCTGTATGGGATGAAGCAAACTTCTAGAGCTTGGTATGGTAGAATAGATAGGTTCTTGACAAGCTTGGGCTTTACTAAAAGTAAAGCTGATCCTAACCTTTACATGAATATTATGGATGATGAACTTGTCATACTATTACTGTATGTGGATGATCTATTTCTGACAGGAAATGAGAAACATATAACAAATTGTAGGAAGAAGCTAGCCAAAGATTCAAGATGAAAGATCTTGGATTGATACATTATTTCCTTGGGATGGAAGTGCGGTAGAGCCTAGAAGGAATCTTTCTGAACCAGGGAAAGTATGTAGTAGAAATATTGAAAAGATTTGATATGTTGGATTGTAAATCCATGGCCACACCCATGGACACCATCCTGAAGTTGTTATCTGATGAGTCATCATAGTTAGTGGATATGAATCAATACATACATATTATTGGGTCATTAATGTATATGACAAGCACAAGGCCATATATATGCTTTGTTGTGAACACCTTAAGTCAGTATCTAGTTAAACCTAGATGGGTTCACTTAATAGCTGCAAATCATGTGATGAGGTACCTAAAAGGTACGATAGACTTGGGACTTCACTATGGTAGACATCATGACTACATATCATATGGATACACAGATTTAGATTGGGTAGGAACTGCCATGGATAGAAAGAAAACCTTAGGTGGATGTTATTGTATGGGATCCTCCTTGATATCATAGTTTAGTAAGAAACAGTCCATTTTTTTATCTCAGCATAGTTGAAGCATAACACATAGCAGCTTGCTCTGCTAGTTGTGAAGCGATACAACTTCGAAAATTGATGTCAAGTTTATTTGACATGTTGGTGGATACCATAGTGATTCTTTGTGACAAATAGAGTTGCATAAATATGACATAGAACCCTGTGTTCCATGATAAATCAAAGCACATAGAAATCTGATACTTTTATAGAAGGGATATGGTACAAAAGAGAGCTATAAAACTCAAGTATGTGAGTACCGATGAGCAAGTTGCTAATGTGCTGACCAAGCCTCTATCTCAAGTAAAGTTTGAATATTTTCGTGACACGCTTGGTGTAGCTAGAATAAACTTTCCTCGCAAGGAGGACCAATGATGATACTATAAATGATGAAGATATGGAATCTCTTCGAAAAGGAGTAACAAGTTGAAGATGTGGACTCTCCTCAGAAAGGAAGATCCGGTTGAAGATATGAACCCTCCTCGAACACAGGGGGAGCAAGTTGATAATATGGATCCTCCCAAGAAAGGGGAGTGATGATAAGACTGACATTGATGATGGGATGATAGTGAAGCTTTAGTATGAAAGAGGACAAGTTCACCTGAAGTTACTGACAATGTTCGACATTCACTTATGGAAAAAAATATGGTCTTGCAGGAAATAACACTCTGTTCCTGATTAGAGTAGTTATTAATAGCTAAGGACTTCCTTGCAGAAGTTACTCTCGCATGGGGATTACCAACATTCATTTGTGGATACCATAGAATAACACTCGCTTAGGAGTGGTCCTATATTTGAAGTTGAGGATGCTCTACAATGAGTCCTTACGGAAGACATGGCCGGCATTTACATGCGATCGAGATATGCTTTGCAGACATTACTATCGCATGGAGAGTATACCTACATTTATATTTATATTCCATAGAATAACACTTGCTTGGGAGTGGTCCTATATTTATTGCTAAGGATTCTTTATGGTGAGTCCTCACAGACGCCGTAGTATAACACTCGCATGGAATTGTCCTAGCTTTCGCACTGAGGATGTTCTACGATGAGGGCCGACATTTACATGCGGTTGAGATTTACAGCTGCAGACAGTACCTTTGTATGGAGAGTATGCCTACATTTATATGTAGATGTCGTAGTATAACACTCGCTTGGGTGGTCCTATATCTAATAGGATGAGGATGGAATACGTTGAGTCCTTATGGACCACAAGTCTTGCATTCACATATAGACGAGATCTACACTCGTTGTAGATGATTCAACTGGTCGATACTATGGATCCTCCTTGTTAAGCAGAGTAGGATGATGGAGGATTGCATCATCCTTGGACCTATGTCCTAACGTGATAGGGATTGATCATCCTGCAAATAGATTATGTGTATTGTAGGTAGTGTGACAGTAAAAGGATCGAGAATATCGAAGTGCTGCGACAGAAGGATCAAGAAGATTGAAGTGCTGTTGCAAAGGATTGAATTATTAAAGTGTTGCTGCAAAGTATCAAGAAGATCGAAGTGTTGCTGCAAAGGATCAAAAGATAGAAGTGCTGCTATAAAGGATCAAGAAGGTCGACGTGATGTTGCAAAGGATCAAGAAGATCAAAGTGTTGCTGCAAAGGATCAAAAGATCGAAGTGGTACTGCAAAGGATCAAGAAGATCGAAGTTCTTCTGCAAAGGATTGAAAGATTAAAGTGTTGCTACAAAAGGATCAAGTGACCGTGTGATGCAGAAGATGAAGACATTGAAGAGTAATTGTTCTAGTTACTGATTATGAAAACTTCCTATGACATATAGATGTATTACCTCGATACTACTAAAGATACTCTCTCTCGTTACTCCTATAGTTTATGATGATGTTGTCAGTAGAATACCCTTCTTGTTAAGGGGGAGTGTTGAAATATTGTAACTTCAAAGGATATTCTAAATGTATTTTACTGATGTAACCTAAGGGAGATGTTATTATTCCTCCATCGGGATGTTACTATTGTAATTAGTCATCATAGAATCATGAGGTAAATCCTACATTGTAATTCAGGTCATTAGTACCCCAATGAATAATATAAAATATTGTTTTGAGTCTTCCTAGGTGAAGTCAGTCCAGACAGTTAAGTGGGGCCGACTTGTCTAGGGTAAAAGTTAGTTGACATAATGTGTATAAATAGAGGAGTTGTGTTCCTCATTATAACACATACTTACTCACTTGTGTAGTGCATAGGAGAGAGAGAGAAACATAACAACAAGGAGGAGAATACTTGTTTTGGGGTTATATCTTATACATCTTATACAGAGGAAGTTTTGATGAGTTTTCTTCCCCTTAAGGGTTTCCCAGGATAAATACAGTGTCTATATTGTGATTGTATTTCTTTCAGTCATTCTGCATATGCTACTGTTGTGAATTTGGATTGAACACTAATGATATCTAGTCTAGCATATGAAATATTAACACCCATGTTTTACTTTCTCCACTATATGAATTTCCCATCTATGTGAGCATGTGTTCATCGCCAACACATGAAAGATCATTCAATCAATTAGTGGAGTTGTACCAAATTATGAAAGAATGATAACACGAGGGATTGATCTCTTGGCATAAATATGTTTGGATAACATCGTGACAAGCACTCTCTCTATCTTGTTTTAGTAGATACTCCCCTAAGGTATGTTTCCCAAACCTCACACCCATACTAGGGGGAAGGTGTGATGAGTCGGATATTCAATCAAATATCCCAAAAGTAAAGTTGAAAACATTGTTTTCAAGGGCGGTAAGAGTGGAATATCCCTTAGTCTAGCCTCTACTATTGGAGCTAAGCTAAAGCATGGTATGGAGAAGAGGCCCACAAAATATACATATGAAGAGACTATTTCAACGCTCTCACCTTTGTAAGTAAGATTCACATTGTTTTCCTCCATTTTAGGGATGTTCATGACCATGGCATTTGTTCTCCCCATCAGGGTTGAAATTTCGAATCCAATCAACCCATCAAATTTGACGGCTTCATCAGAATTTTCAAACATTTTAGAATTTTAAATAGGATTTTTGACTGGTATAGGTAAGTTTTAACTGTATTTGACGGGTAAGTATTAATTGTATAGTTGTCTCCGACTTTGTTTGTTTATATATCTTTTAACTAATTATTTTTTAAGTTCTATTATAATACTTTATAAGGATTTTATTTTTGTATGTGACTGTGTAGAGGTTTTCTAATGCGAACGTGGGAGGAGATTAATGAGTTGGAAGTTGAAGATCCAAAAGATATGGTAGAGTTTTCTGTGAAGGATTTGAAATGGACAAAAATCTGGGGGGACCAAGTTTCAATTATTCCATACTGTAGACTTGAAGACTTTATTAGAGGAGTGCAAGCGAGAGAAACCACCCCTACTCAATTTGTTGTTCATGCTCGACGTACTCGAAATTCGAGGAGATTGCAAATATTAATTTTGACACATGTTTGGAGTATGTTATGCGAGTCTTTATAGTTACTCATAATTGATTGTCTGAAACATGCTTAGATACTTTTTCATTTTATCATTCGAGTTAATCGATAAGAGAATGCATGTATATTTTAATTTATTGTAAATATATATGATAGGTATTGTTGTGCATATGGTATGGAGTCCACTCATAAATCCCAAGATGATAGTATTACAACGGCTGGACTTGAAGCTACAAAGAAGAAACGTAGTTTGGGTCAAAGCATTAAAGTTGGTTGTCAATGCCACTTCATCATGCGTCAACTTTTCCTTAGATCAAATGACGTTGTTACTACATATACAACACGTAGGCATATTGATAAATGCGGTGTTGTGTGTCATGGGAAGGATGTAGTTGGTAGGCCTCATGCTTTCAATTCTGCACCACATCTAATGAATAATATGAGAGCCTATGTAAAACAAATGGTTGAAGCTGGTTTTAATGTCACAATGATTGGGATAAATTAATTCATGACGTGGAGCATGAATCTAGGCAATTGTTCATAGGAGTAGCTTGAGATGCCTTGGAAATAAGACAACATATTTAATTTGTTTAATTTGAGTACACAAGCAAAATTTGTTTTGCACTCTCACATCCAACCTACATTGGAAAAGAAGATCTATAATACTCATTATTGGTGAATGTACTTTACAAAAGGCTAAGTTTGATTGGAAATCCACATTTATTGAGAGAAACTATTCAATATGAATGAAAGGTGTGTAATGTTAATATTTATTTAAATAAATTCAGTAAAATAAAAATAGAATAATTATGTTGATAGGTATTTAGATATTATTTAAGATTTTGGACTTATTTGAGAAAATCAACAAGATTAATCCAAGTGTAACAAGTATACAACAGGGATTCATTTCATGGTCGCCGTATCTTGTTATACTTAAATATATCTTGATTAATATTTAAATAAATGTTTTTTTGTTTATTAAATAGTATTTGTGTTGTACTTATATTAACTCTAACAATCTAGTATGAATAATATCACACTTAACATGCAAATAAAAAATAAAAAATAAATAAATTCTAAAATCAAAATAAACAAATGTGTTAAAAAACCATTTATACCCATTTCACATATTATCCCATCGTTTTTATGTATAGTTTCCTTTCTTAAGATCTATACCTTCATTTCTTAATATGTATTATTTTGTGAAGGTCCAATTCCATGTGAAAGTATGAGAGATTTGTGTAAACAAGTGTAGATATGGAAGCCCAATCTACACTCCAACTTACTAAATACATATTTAGCGGGGGATTATCGAAATGATAGAGCAAGTTGTGTTTCTAGAACGTATGGAAATATCATGATAATCTTCTTGTTAGGGTTACTATATTATTATATTCAACAAAACAATGCTCCCATTATCATGTTGACTTGAGGAAATCAAACCAATATAACATGACAAAGACACTACGTGACCTTGATAAATATTCTTACTTTATTTTATTAATATAAAACTATAACTAGCAATTTCCACAAGGAGGTGCAATAATACATCGATAAGGTGGTTGTTAGAGGGTAAAATAAGACAGAAATGTAACAATAAAATAGAACACTTTAATTTATCAAAAGATAAAGAATAGTCCAACTCAGAATAGATAACAAGTTTATTGATCTTAACACGTTTACACAATAGCAAATAGGGCTTTCCAACTAACATCACATTATACAACGAACATGCGATGGCATGAGAGAAATTTATCAAATGAAGAAAAGACTCCAATGTGTTGTTATAACTATTCCATGTTTGATAAGAAAGAATGTATTCAAACATGGTGTTCCAAACATATTGGGCCAGTTGCAATCTTGGATGAATTGCAACAACTTCTAATCCATCAACCTGCCTTGAAGCAAAACAAACTTATCATTCAAATGTCCCTCTCCATCACAACCACTTTCCTCTCAACAAAGACACTTTCCTCTCAGTAGATATCTGATGTGAAATGGGGATTCCATAAGTTTTCTAATACCTCAAAGATCATGTAAAATAACTAATAGAATTTACAGCCTCTTAAATTGATACCTGACTTCTTGAGATAATTATAGACATGAATGATCAATTTATAATGCGATGAAAATCATTTCAAAATGGATGCAATAGAGCTAGGCATTCACCTAGGATGTAATAGCAACATAATTTGAAACATTTCGAGATTCCTTGGCAACCAATGTAGTGGGAAATGTCTTGATCGGTACCCAACTTCTTGAAATGATTATAGACAGAATTCTTGAGATAATTATAGACATGAATGATCAATTTATAATGAGATGAAAATAATTTCAAAATGGATGCAATAGAGCTAGGCATTCACCTAAGATGTAATAGCAACATGATTTGAAACATTTCAATATTCCTTGGCAACAAATGTAGTGGGAAATATCTTGATCGCTACTTGACTTATTGAAATGATTATATACATCAATGATCAATTTATAATGAGAACAAAAGCATTTCAAGATGTTGGATCTTGATATATATCCCCCATATATCGGTTCATTCTATATTAGGATATATATCATATTCATCAACATGGTTTCATTCTTTAATATATATCAATGTAGTGAACAGTCCCTCCAACCTTGAAAAACATCTAACTTCAAAACCAAGACAAATATCTTATTTGGTTGAGGGTATCAATAAAAACATTTTTTCTTAAAAAAAAATGCATGGAATACGATAGAATTCAAACTATTTAGGCTGAAAATAGCCTCCTTAACTTGATTTCATATTTCAAAAACACAAGTCAAAAGATCCATGTACATCTGCTTCTAATATAGAATTAGCAGTTCGAGAAAACAATAAACAATGAAGACATAACAAACATAATACATGTATTTCTACAGATTTCCCAATTGTTTAGAATATTTAGATACAATATTTTTCCATGTACTTCTAACATCCATCGGAAGATGTGAATGAGTCAACAAATCAAAATGAAAATCTTCTAAAATGATAATCAAAATATTTGCTACTGAAAGTGTTTGTTTATAGAACCGTGCTATTCGTATGTGAAAATTTAATAAATATTACGATTGGAAGAATCTGAGGCATTATTTAGGATCTTTAAGACTTGGATTCCTTGTATCGAAACTGCACTCGGTTGAATATTCTCTGCTAGCAGGTAATCAAGTTTTTTTGGCTTTCTAAGATTGCTTGTTGGTGTTTTGCACCAAAAACTCTCACTTTAGTTGTATCAAAATAATTTAGTATTTAATAGTACAAACAGTTCTGTGCAATAAATGGATAATTGAGAAAAAAATAGAATCCATCCTCTGACCATATGACCAACTTCAGATCCACTTCACGGCTTTAGACCCCTCTCTGCGACGAGCATAAGTCATCAGACTATAGCAAAAATGAAGGGGAAAAAATGTGAAACATGGTGGTTTTAGTTCAGAATGCGTGGTAGCTTTCTATTATCTTGAGGGACAAAGATTATACATTGTTTTAAAACCCAACTTCAGAGAGAAAAATCCCCGATGTCGTGGATTGCTTCCTCTAGCTGGTTCGATACCAAGGTCTGGATTGTTATCTTCAACATTTCTCTCCTATGACAAATTTTGTTATTATGTCTTGATATATTTCAATCTCAAATTTCTTCTCTCTATTCTTTTCTTCCCATTTTCCACTGTTTCCAACAAAATATGTAAAATCCCATATGGATAAGTTACTCTTCTATTTTCAGTTCCGAGTAAAGCAATACATAACATCTTCATTTCTTTTTGCTTCTTCCACTATTTTAACAAAGCTATGAGAACGTAACGAAAATGTAACTTTTAAAGTACCTTTTTATTTGTATATAGGTACATATGCCACCACAATTCAATCATTCATAGTTGTTAATGGGTATTACCTTATCATAGAGCCATGCCTGTAGTGGCCTTTAGCCCATCACGATCCATCGTGATGTTCATTATATTACTCCAATTTACCAACTTCATTTTTTTAGTTTAATTTTAAAAGGAACAAAATTCAAACAAGCTTCTATTTGGTATGGATTCATTTTGGTTGATCTATTTAATGCCCAAAACTTCTTATTTTTTATCCTTGTTTCTGTATTTGGGATTCTAATTATAGGAGTTTGTTGAAATTTAGATTTTGTCTCTCGCTATTGTTATCTTGGTTGGTTGAAGCGCGTTCTCTCAGGGGTTCCATAAAATGTGCAGTTCAGTTCTACATCAGGGATCAACCATGCAGACAGTGTATTCATTGGAGCTCTATGTTCAGAGAGTAACAGTCGCCATATTGTTCCTATAGGTACTCTTGAGTAATTTTTTCTGATCAATTCAGCTTAAGCAAATCTAGAAATCATTATGAATGGCCGTGTAACTAAGTTTATGGTCTATTTTTTATAATTTTTTTGAGAAATATATAGTATGTTGTTCTAGTAATAATCTTTCTTCTTTTGTGGAAAAAATTGCAGGAATGTTAGATTCTTGGCTTGTTTCCACTTCAATCTTTGATGGATGTCTCAAAAAATGGGAAGTTCCGGAAAATAAATTCCTATGGAGACTCATTTTTTGCTTTGAGAAAGCAAGGATGATGAGAAGGGAGAGCAAAAAATATACACTGTTTTCTTGCCCCCTCGTGGAGGGTTCCTTCAGGGCATGTTTACAAGGAAACAAAAATAATACATTGGAGCTCTGCTTAGAGAGTGGTATGCCACATATTTTTCCTCATGCCTCCTTGAATCAATCTTTGCCACCTCTATTTTTTTCTTATCATTTCTCAATAATCCAAAGCGTTGTGTAACATTTTCATGCGTTAATGCACAATGTAGGAGATCGTGTCGTGGAAGAAATGTCCTTTACACATTCGCTCCTTATCAATGTCAGAACAGATCCATTTAAAGTGATTACAGATGGGATAAAATGAGTCTGAAACTAATGCTTATCGCTACTCTCTACAAATTTATGATGTCTGATCATGCATTTTGAGCTTTCCGTTTCCTGATTGAGGCATCATTGAAATAAATCATACCAAAAAAGTTATTTTTCTCAATATTTCAAATACGTGGAGCTTCACATGCATAAATTCTGTCCCAGAGAGGAGAAAAAGGTATGGACGATATTTTCATTTCCATTTATACCCTTATTTTTGTCACTTCCTGCATATTCTTATGTTTTTCAAATACATTTTTTTTATCATAGTCATTGGCATCAATCGGATTACCTTGTCTAAAAAGATTTAACAACTTTTGTTCTTAATAAAATGTGTAGATTCCTGGCATTGTTGACTGGTTTGGATGGTGTACCTGGGATTCCTTTTATACTAATGTTTTAGCAGAGCGTGTAGAGCAAGGGTTAAAGAGGTAAAATCATTGTCCATCATATCTTCAAAAAACCTCTATAACCCCAGTGGCAGGCATAAGCTTAGCTTAGGAAGTTCTTCCAAGTTCCTTGTTGTTTCTACAGGAATCTAGTACAATTCTTATTGTGGTTGTAGGCTTTAGAGTAAGGTAAGCTTCTTACATATGAATCATATAAATATTAAAACTTGTTAGAAGGAGGCACCCCGTCACATTTTGTCATTATTGATGATGGTTGGAAATCTGTTGGAATTGATCAAAGACAAGAAGATGCTGCTGAAAAAGAGTGAGATTCTCTTTTTATAAATATATTGTTGGTTTTTGTGAACATCTTTAACATACTAAAGAGACAAGAAGATGCTCTTGAAAAAGAGAGATATTTTTTCACAATTTTTCTGTAGTTTCGAAGCTATAAATATATCATTGGTTGTTGTGAAAACCTAACTATTTTTACTTTATTGCATTGATCAGGATTTTAAGACGCTTGACTCAAAAGAGAATCACAAATTCCAAAAGAACGAGAAACAAGGTGAACAATAGGAAGACCCAACTTTGGGCATTCAACATGTAGTTCGAATTGCTAAACATAAGTATAATTTAAAGTATTTTATAGACTTTCTCTTGAAAAATATTACCCCAAATGCCCCTAATTTAATTTCAGTCTCTGTGTCATTTTCTATTTCACTACCTATTTTCTTCATCCTCTTACTTTCTTTGTCTTCCCTTCCATTGGTAGGTATGTGTATGTGTGGCACACAATTATAGGATATTGGGGAGGTGTTAAACCAGGTGTTTTAGGAATGGAGCATTACGATTCTAAACTGAAGTACCCTGTAACCTTACCAGGTCTCTTGAACCATGAGGTAGGATTGCACATGGATAATCTCACCACTCAAGGACTTGGTGTAGTGAAACCTAAGAAATTTCTCCAGTTCTACAACCAATTGCACAGTTACCTGGAAGCAGTTGGAGTTGATGGTGTCAAAGTTGATGTTCAATTCATTCTTGAGACTCTTGGAGCAGGTCTCGATGGAAGAGTGGAATTAATGACCCAATACAACAAGGCATTGTTCTTTCAATTTATCATAAGGATTCTCTCAATGCTCGCTGGTAAATTTAGGTTGAAATCTCGTTGTTTTTCTAGGTAAGTGATTTCGTCAAACAATTGATGGAAACAAACAAAGATTGGGAAAACACCAAATCTTTCCTCGATCCATCATTTTGTTAAAAAGTCGAGGTACCAAAACCCCCACTTATATAAACACATATTCTTGCAAATCACATGCTATTAATAATAGTACCCAAATGCTAATTGCTGCAAGAATCCATGTTGGAAAGTGTATAACCCAAAAGTGTCTTGCCGCAAAAACCCCAATTGGAAAATGCAAAATCCTAAAACACAAGCCTTAAACCTCCTTCATGGTAGTGATAAAATAATTACTCTTCCATGTAGAAAAAACATGTAGTATTTCCTCATGCCTGGTATCTTTGTACTTTCCTCATCCCTGGTTTGGTGAAGTAATTGAATGTGACTAACACGTACAAAAATTAAGGCCTCTGGGAGCGAGTTGTTTCATTTAGAAAATGAAAAATTCAAAGTATACCAATTAATTAACCTGTAGTAAGCTACCTGGGAAATTGTGATGTACTTGTTCTTAACCTGTCTTGACTAGACTCCTTCAATATCTTGCCTTTTATTAGCATAATTACTTTGTGCTTGGATTTTGCTTGAAACTGGAAATCCAACCTTAGTTCTCCGAGTCCTGCAGCCATATGCATGCATATATAAAATGATGATATCTGACCATTCCCATAGGTAATTGGCATTGTGATGAAAATATTTGAAGTATTTTACTATACCAACACATGATGATGCATAAAGGAAAAACAAAACTTCAGCTTCAGTAATATAAACCTGGGTAAAGGTTGCTTCAACTTTTTTGTATGTGCATGCTTTCTCACACAAGATTCGGCTGAATGGTTTCATTTTGAAAAGAGATTTCCAGGTGTTATTTGTGTATGAGATGAACTGCTAGACTTAGTTGATCATTCTCTGGCTTTGTCACATTTTGGACTGCAAGGATCTTCAACAATATCCTTTTGTTTGGTTTTGGAAGAGCTTGATACATCACAAAAGAATTTCCTTGAACCAACAGACTTGCAAAGTTCAAATTGGGAAAAACAAATAACCATAAATATATAGAATATTTACCCATGTTAACTAATAAGACATGAAAAACAAAGATAACAAATGTGTCCATTCCTCTTGTCATAATGTTTTCTCTCTAACTTATTTATTGTTTATTTCTCTTGTTTTCTTTCCATTCTTTTAAAGTTTTACTTTAAGCAGGGAGCATTTAAGAGGATGAAAACTCATAGGTATTGACAATAGTCTCTTGACTGATCTGGTTGTCACTGATTCAAGCTTCTACCAAATTTATAGCCACTGAAGAGTTGCAAGAAGGATAGTTGTTACAAATTCCCCTAGATCAAAATAAAACAAAATTATATGAAAAAGTTATATAGTTTGAAAAGTAGGAACTCCCAATCCAATGTAGGCTTTACATGAATGGTATCTGCAAGTTTACTTAAGACCCAATAATTTGTTATCTATAATACATACCAATTTAGACAAACTTATATGCAAAATCTATATAGTTTAGATAGTAGACAACTTGTATTTTACTTGCTCAACCCAAATATTTGCAGAACCATGCACCAAGGGAAAAAGAAGTAATTACCCCTCAGAGGAGATGCAACACTTCCATTCAGCATGTATGGATAAGACAATAGTATTTATGTGGATGTCATTGTAATACCCCGGTTTTGACCCCGTTTACATTAAAGGGTACATGATGTATATTTTGTAATTAATCATGGTGAGGAACTAAGGGAAAAAGCCCCACCATCGATTCGGTTGTGTTATGTTTCGGAAATAGGGATTGTTTCCGATGGTATATTGTGCTATCCGACACATTATAGCTTTGGCATCATGTAAATACACACATCAATTTAATTAAACCTACAGCTAGCTACGACGGTGCAAAGTTAAATGAAAAGGGCATGATTCCCAAGGGTAAGGGGGGGGGATTGCTAAACCTGGACCCATTGGGAGTTATCCATATGTCTCCACCCTATTTTTCTATTGTTAGTTGGGGGAATCTATTTTCTAGTAGGGAAAACCACCACCATGCTCACGCCTGCACTCTCTCCATGACGTGCCTCTTGATGGCCTGCCCACTAATCGAATCGGGAGTCTGTTCATTTCCCTCACGCTGAGCGAAGTTAAAAGGGGGCTGCAATTCATTGATAGGGGTTCACCATTCCTTCACACACTGCCTTGTAAATCAAAGAAACGTTCTTCCTCTCGTTCCGATAGAAAGTCTCTGTTTCAACCCCTCCATTGTCAGATTGAAAAATGTTGCTGTGATTATTCACTATGGAGTGTTTTCCATGTTTTTCTGAGTGATATGTCTTCCTCCTGTTCACACAGGGATTTTGTATCTTCTACCATTTCCAGAATGTGCAGCGTTCTACTTACTCCACCATTGCCGATTGCGAAGGGGGATTTGTCTTCATCGTTGTGAAGGGGCCATTGTTGTCCAATGTTGCTGGTGTGTCTGGATTGTGGAGCGGTCTATTGTTTCATCGTGACTTGTGATGTGGGTTCCTTCTATGTGTTTCTTCCACATTTTGTTTTGCGCTGTGTCTTTCTCCCCCCTCACGCACAAATTGAGGATCGGTTCCTTCCCCATCTGTAGACTATGTAATATTCCATTGTTTCTTTATGGGATTGAGCTGTTGATCTATCCCTGGTTGAGTTACTGCGTGTGCAAACATCCTTTTGGGGTTTTGCTGTGTGTCTATGTTTCCCCTGTCCATGCTAGGAGTTTGGTTTCTTGTCCATTGCAGACTGTAGATTTTTTCCATCGTATCATTGTGAAGTTGGGATTGTTGATTTACCCTGGGTTGGGTTGCTGTGTATACAAGAACCTTTTTGGGGTTGTTGCTGAGTTGTTTTGACCACGTTAGGGCCAAGAAAAACTCTGAGTTGTCTTGAGGACTTGAGCTGTGTTCATCCTTTTGTTTGGGGTTGTCACCCTGTGGTCTTCATCTTCTTCACAGAGCTGTGAGCGGTTTGTTTTACTGTGACATGCAGTGGTTGGTCTTTGGACTATTGAGAGTAGGATTAGAGGCTGGGTTTGCTTGAGAAAACTGGTGTTTGAGGCCACCAGCTTAGCATTTAGCCTTTCCTAGCTCCTTGACGGCCTGATAAATCCTACTATGTGGGCTTGGCTGTGTTGAAATATTGTAACTTTGAAGAATATTCTATATGTATCTTTTTGTGGTCCCCGATGGTCCTATCGGGAGAACCACTTGTATTACATTGTACCCCGATGCTCCTAATCAAAAGAACTAATAAGAGTCATGATGTAGTCCCCTCTAATTGTAAAGGTGGGTCATTAGCACCCTAGTGTGGTTACTTAATCCTACATGTGTAACTCGAGCCTACATGATTTAACTCAAGCCTACATGTCAAATGAGTTAACTTAAGTGAACGGATGAATATAAATAGAGGTGTAGTGCTCCTCATTTGTGACACACACTCTCACTTGAGTAGCGCACTTATGGAGGAGAGAAGTAGCTGGAGAAGGAGGAGGATCAAGTTTTTGATCTCCTTGTTGGTTTTACTTTTTTCCTTTTTGGGGGCATCTATATTGAGGAAGCTTTTGCTGGGTTTTTCCCTTTAGGGTTTTCCCAAGATAAATCTATGTTGTTCTTGTGATACTGTTTCTTTCAGTGATCCTGTTTATATGCTTTTGTTATGAAAAATGAAATGATATACTGATGTCTTAGCTAAGCATATGAAAATTCAATAGGCTGATTGGTGTACCTTAGCTATGTGTAAGCTTGTTTGACCCTTATTCCTTGAGGAATCATGCCCAGCTCAGGGGTGGCAATGTTGCTGAGAGATTGATAAGCACACTAGCCTATGGTTGGGTGGAACATTGCAGTGACGTAGCTGGTTGCGGGATGAGTTCTTATCAGATGAGTATTCATGTCCATTTTACCTCTGCAATTATATTTACTGATTAATGAATATGATGAGCATCTGGCATGCTTGAATGAATGTTTGTTTTCTTTTTCTATGTATATGAAGGGTTATGCATCTTAGTATGTATTATGTTTAAGATTTTTATTTTAGCATTATATGCCTGTTCATGTTCATGGGGCTATTTTCCCGTATGTTTGGTGTTAGTAGCATCCTCTTCGCCTATCAAAGGATCGGGGATGTTACAGTGTGGTATCAGAGCCCACATTACACCATGGGCTTGAATGGGCCATGACCGATCAGATAGCAAAGGTAGGTTGCCTTCTGCCCAACAGCAATCAGAAAATTGTGGCAGGAAAACTCAGAAAATTTTCTAAGTGCCAAAACTATCGGCCCATAAAAAGACTTAGTGACAATATCTTCCGATGCAATAGGCACTTAGTGGGAAGGCCACTCGATGGATGGTAACCGAAAAAACCTTGAAATTTTTTCTAAGTCTGACCATCGACGATCGGTGGAAGATAATTGTTCTCATCGCCGATGGTTAGATGGGGAAACTATTGATGAACATCGGCAAGAATTAGTTGAATGGGTTGCCACCACTGCGGCTGTCGTGGGGACTAAAACATCGATGCAACAGTGCTAGTGGTTCCGACCATCGACAGAAGAAGAAAGTTTCAAAATTTTGTTAAGTGTTGAAATCATTGGTGGAAATTAGTTAATCGAGCACCCTCCATTGTGGATGGCTAGACTACTATGCCTCTGACAGATAGAGACTGCGACCTTCGACACCAGAAAGAAAGTTTAAAAATTTCTCTAAGGCCCAAAATCGTCGGCCATCGAAAGAAGTTAGTGGTTTGTGCACCCACCGTTGCGGAAGCCTAGAGCACTATCCTTCCGACGAGAAGACGTTCCGACTGCTGATGCCGATCAAGTTATGCTTCAGCCATCGATCAGAACATATTAACAGATTGGGCCACCGATCATAAAAAGATCGAAAATGACGAGCCGCTGTTGTGGCTGTTGATTGAACTATTTCATTGACGAATAGAATATAGTTGAACTGATGAAGTTCAGAAAGGAAGAGAGAGAAGAATAATTTCAAAAATTTTTCTAAGTGCTAAAATCATCGGCCATCGGCGATGGTTAGTTGATCACATCGTCGATGCTCAGATAATTCATTCGTCGATGAGCTACGTCGGGTAAAATTTGTTGGTCGAATGTTCATCATTGCGGAGATCGTGATGACTAACCATCCGACGAGGAATGCATTCAAGCGTCGATGCCATAGCTTCTAGGGGTTCCGATTGCTGATGGATGAAGAAAATTCAAATTTTTTCTAAGGAACAGGATCATCGGGCATCAGAAAATGATCAGAGATCGGGTTGCCAATGAAAAATGCACTAATCCTCTGACGCATATAGGTTCCCGATGCCGATGTGTTTCAGCCTCTGATCAGAAAAGGATCGAGGATGATAAGCCACCGTTACGGCTGCAGAATGAACTATTCCTCCAATGCTAGTCCTTCTAATCACCGATGCCGGGGTGTTCATTGAACATCCAGGATCACTACGGTGGCGACAAATAAAAGAGAATTAGGCGATGAAGTAGCCGACGCGAAGAAGAAGAAAAAGGAAAATTTGCAAAAATTTGCGTAAGTAAAGAAAACATCGGAAAAGTTTAGTAGACTACCCTACCGATGAATAATTGTTCCAACCGCTGATCGAAAAAGTTTAGTTGATCAGACCACCGACCGAAAAAAGTTAGCGGATGGAGAACCGCCGTTGCGGCAGCCATGTGGGCTAGCGTTCCGATGGTTAGAATTTTTTGTCTCTGATCGCCAATAGACTTGTGGCTATGGAAGAGATAGTTTGAATGTGGGCTGCCATTGCAAAAATCTTGATGACTAACCGGTTGTTATGCCCCTACCCAACAGCCTTAAAAAACAAAACAAATTTCATCAAAAAAAATAAAATTTTGTTTGATGAAATGTTTGAATTTCTTATTTCAAATCTAAGGAATTGGAAGCTACTGAAACAATCACTTTACGTGAGCTACTGAAACGATGAAATTCCATGTTTTTTACAACCTTTGTGAACTATGGTTAGTTGACATAAATCACTACATTGAAATCATTATTTTGAATTGGGTTACCTTTCAGATTAGGGTGTGAGTATTTTGATTTCCATACCTTTTACTATAACCTGACCATAAGCCTTATTAGAACACTTATTACTTGATATTTTTATTTGCGTTTTATGTGTGAATTTAATAAGGTTGTGAAATTGGAAATTCGATTATGGTATTGTTTGGTACCTTATCAAAGTTCATGCAAATTTTATCTCCAAGGCTTGTTGTTTAGCTTCCGAATCATGTGCAGTCCAAATTTATTATTTGATCCTAATCTTTACAATATGCTCCATATCTTAATTTATAGTTTTGCATGTGAAGTTTGGGGTTGGTTTGATGTCGCACCATATGCTTGCCACCTTCGAAGATTTAAGCCATCATAGGGTAAGCTCGACGTTTAAACGCTTAAGGTTCATCCCCTATGGTTGTTTTGACTCGCGTTGCCATTTGATCCATTTGATTGCAGATAGATACGATATCATTACACTTGTACTTAATTCTGTAAATGACAATCAATTTCCAGTATTTGCTCAGCATCGTGGCTACCTGTTCGTTCAACACCTATGATTCATTTCCGGTGTGATTGTATGTCGATTGGGCCAGATAAATAATGGCAAAATGAGTCTAGTTTGGAGTCTTCACCGTCATTTCTTTATCACTTGATTACCGCTCTGCGTGATTATTCTCCCTCCCCCATGTCGAGTTTACAGGGGTCTTGTTTGGGTTTGCTCATGGTGTATTTTGTTTATGAGAGCGTTGGTTTTCATTGCTTGTGTTTTCTGCTTGGTCTGCATCCTGAGTGCTCACTCTCCAGTTTACTGTCATGTGTTGATTTGTGGTATCTCTTTTGTGTGCAGCTGCGTGCATTTGCACTCGCAGCTATGGCTTCGGTGGTTAGGGTTGAACCTAGTGACATGAAACTCTTTGATGGAAACCCTGAACTCTTAGCTAAGGTTGAAGCAGTTGGATGGTTGTCGTTTATTCACAAGTTTATGGACTCAAACCCTAAGGTGACCAGGTTATTTGCTTTGTCGCTATCCGATGCTAGGGTTAAAGTGGCCGACCTCCAATTTAGGGTCGACGAGCACTCAGTTGCTCTGGCTACGGGTTTGCCATTGATAGGTGAACGCGGGTTCAAGTACAAGCAGATGGAGGTCTCAGAATGGAGACAGATGTTGAAGAATCCTTGCCAAGAGGTGTCTTTTAGAACTGGTGTATCACGAAAATACTTCCAGAAAGAATGGCGACCGGTTCTAGACGTTATTCACCGGTACGTGATCTGTAAGGGTCGTCTTTCCTCCGCTTATGTCTATCACCTTCGATTGTTGGTTTTTTTTCTCGGTTTTCCTTTGAATTTGCCCTATTATTTAGTTCGGATCTTGACCAAGATGTCTTCGGCCATTAAAAAGGGGCCAAAGAACATCGGTCACAGTCTGTTTCATCACGGCCTGGTTAGGATATTGGTAGAAAGAGAGCTGAGTAAGCAAAATCGGTCATGGGATGATTTTCTCGAACGGAATGGCTTCTTGGCATTTTGCCATTGTCAATTCAATAACCCTAAAGAATGTGTTAGACATCAAGAGCCTTGTCGAGCTCCGGCTTCACCTATGCACGAGCTTGTGTCAAACCCTGTTGGTGGTGTAAGCCCCAGCGTCTGCAATGATCCTGCTCCCACTCCTGTGTGTAGTCCTGGTACTCCTATGCCTTCTAAGCGTATGAGGAAGTCTTTAAACTTATCCCCTGTGATTCCAAAACGTAATGACAATGCCTGCAAACAAAAGGGCAAAAGGCCGAATGGTAGGGTTACTAGCAGGTTTACGAGGAGTATGTTAGCCAAGGTTAGCACTGTTAAGTCTTATGTGAGTAAAAGCATTGACATTGAAACAGTTGTGATAGATGACGAAGAAGAGAATCCTGTCTCGCTTAATGATGGACTTGACATTAATCATGAGCCTGTCGTGAACCATACAGATAACAGTCCCCATGTGTTTGATAAGAATCTTCAGGTTGACCCTGTGGTCGATCCTCCAGCTAAGGACAAGTCTGTAGAAATGAATTTACCGGGTTTCTATCGAATTGGTGAAATGGTTCACCCGTTATTTGTAAACTGTTTGTTGGATAAAATACATAGGATGGAAATAGAAATAATAGGAATGGTAGCACATCGTGATGCTATGGAAGCCGAGAATGCAAGGATGAAAGAGAAATCTGATTCTGATGATAAGGGTCTGCTGCGTTTGAAGAAGCATAAAAACAGGTTGATTCATAGGGTCCTGAAACTGCAAAACAAGAATCATAAGAGTGAGGAAAAAGTGCGTGAGCTCAATGCTCAGGTTACTTTAATGCAATTCAAAGGTCATTCACAGAATCTAGCGAATGGTGTGAATATACAGGTGTTTAATGCTCCTATAAAATTATAATATTTTCGGGCACACTCACTATTCTATATTTAAGAAGATTTCAGGTTTGAAGTTTATAATCACGTGATAATCAAGTTATTTTGTTACAGGTATTGGTTGGATTTGATTGATGGATTATGTAGTTTATTTTATTTTGCTATTGCGTAGGTGTTAATTAGTTCTCTTTAATGTGTAGTGCTGCAGGTTATATGGTTGATGCGTTTTTCTTGGATCGCTCATTTTGAGGATGATCCCTAGGGAATCGTGAACAAATCTATTGGCTTTGCTGTTTCCCAGGTGTCACTAAATCGTTAGTGCCTTTATCATTTTGTGATTTTGTGCTATAAATCGAATCTTTCCAATTTCGAGACATTATAACACATGTAGAAAAATGACAGATTGCATTTGTCATTTTTAAATGAAATTGGTTAAGATTTCAATTTTGTAGTTTCTAGATTTATAGAACTATCTCCATGTGAGATTAAATGTATTTAAAGGAGACATGTATTACTGGATAGGGGGGTTGATAGTTGGGAAAAGGGCGAGGCAAGATCACTGTAATCATTTCCTGTGACCTAAGACAATTTTTGTTGGCAGTTACAGCACTTTTGACTGGTGATATCTATATATATATTTACAGTTTTTATACTATGCAAATGTATTTATGATATCGTTTGATCTTGTCACTTCTTTTCTGCAGTTTATATGTTTTCTCATTATTTCTTTAATGAATTATGCAAAATGCATCATGTTGAACTGTCGACTTATTCTGGTTTTAATTTGCTAATATATGTCACATAGTAGATTTGATTTTTTCATCATGATGTGTGTGATATACTTGTTCACTATGTCATCTTGTTTAAGTTTTTGGATGTCTTCTGAATACTTTCAAGATTTTTAGCACAGTAGCATTATTTGCAAATGTAATTCCAGGTTAATGCTTTCTACGCTCTTGATCAGGATAGGACATTTAGGTTAGGTTAATAGTAGTTCTCTTCATTTAATTTTACAGAAAACCTTTTGAATCAGAGTGTCACATTTATATTTTGATAATTTACTTGCCAATTTTTGTTATTAATGTACATGTGTTCATAGTATAACTTGTGTAAATTAAATGAATCTGTTAATATTTCTCTAATTATTTATTCTTGTATTTATAGATTAATTGTTTTATTAGGTTAATTCTAGTTGTTATTTGTGTAATATACCAACTAATTCAGTAATCATTTTTAACAGTTTGCTGTATATATTCATAGGTAAACTATAGATTTAGTTAAACAATAGCTTTAGTTTTTCTTTTTGAGTTCTCCCCTGTAGCTGGGAGTAGTTTAGTGAAGGCAACGGGGCCTTAATCTAGTCAGAGGTAGCTACCTAACAATTGAGAGCATATTTGAAAACTTTCAGATCAGGTTGCCTCTCGGTTGACAATTGTGCCATTTTCGGCCCGTCAACAATGGCACTAGAAGGAGGGCCAGCTTAAGCAAATGGCTGATGAAAACAATCCTGTTCACAAAATTAATCAGCCCACCACCCCTCAAATACAGTCATCATCGCAACCACAAACATTCCAGTCATCACAATTATATGAGACTCCATTGAACAATACTGTTCGAAATCTCATTCATCAGTTCAATGCTAGCGTTGCCCATCCACCTGAAGAACTTGATCAGTTCGAACAGGCCATCAATGAATCCCACAAGATTTTAATGAGAGCCTACTCAAATATTACTGGAATCCAACCCACTAAAATTCCTCTTCCACAGATCAGACGTCCACGCACTCATCATACTGAGTCTGCACCTGAAGAACGGGATCAAACTTTAGGTGTCCTCCCTGACCATCAATTACAACAGCCTCTAATAGGCACCAATCAACCTTCATCTTCTTCGAGACCACTTGCTATAGGAGGGTCTGGTCGACCACCATCACCGCCACATTCACCTCCTCACATTTTTCAAACACCACCTTCACCACCTCCATCACCAAGAAACATGGTAGGTTTAAACCCGAACCCCAATGCCAATATGCCATGGTTAGCTCAGGATGCGGTTGCTATTCCAGGTAATCAACATCCTTTGCCAAAGCATCCTGAGAAATTATTACCCAAGTTCAATCCTGAGCCGAAAGAGCCCGCGGAAGATCATGTTAAAAAATTCATGCTAGCAGTTCGGCTTTTGGATGTTGAACACGAAGACGTAATCTGTCGACTTTTTCCTTACACATTTGAGGGCAAAGCTTCGACTTGGTATTTTTCACTTACCACTGGTTCTATCACCAACTGGAATGAATTCGTGTTGGCTTTCATGAACAAGTTTGGAGACGATAAGACTCCAGCTGTGTTGGTGTTAGAATTGTCTAGGATCCGTATGGAATCCAAGGAGAAGGTTAAAGATTTTACTCTTAGAAACAGGATTCCTGCCACCTCAAGGCCGACTGAAGATGCCACTATTGAATTTTATACTTCAGCCCTACCCATGTTAATGGCCATGTTTGTCAGGAGAGCGGCCAAACCCACTCTCACTGAAACTTTTGATGAAGCCATTAAGGTCAAGAAAGACATGTTTGCTATTAAGATGAACCCTGGGGTAGATACCGATTCTGCATATTCTTCTAGCAAAAAGGTTGAGAGCCCTTCCAAAACCACAAATCCTGAGAAAAGGGGTCAAGATGCACTATACTTGGATAGTCTCCAAAGAGTCATAAAGAAACTATCCAATGAAATCATAGATTTGAAGAAAGGTACTTCTGAAAGTACTCCGAATAAAGAACCACCTAGACAACCTTTTAGAAGACCATTTCAAAATACAGCTGCTAAACAGATTCCACCATCTGAAGCTAATAATGTTGAGGAAATTAATAGTTTCCTAAAACTATTAGTCTTATGCCTAGAAACATCAGCTGAAAGCGAAACCCAATCTTCAAGACAAAATTTTGAAGATACACAAGGCACTGATAATAACACTGAAGATAAACCTCCTCAAGTTATCAGTCACTTCTAGGATACTACGAAATTGACCGATGATGAAGATGTGGCTGTTGTGAATGTCAATCAACATCAATATAACACTAGAAGTAAGAAGGATCAGCCCTCAGGGGAACCTTCTACAAAGTATACAGATGACAGTTCAACTGTCAAAACAAAAAACCAACCTTTGAATACTAAGACTACACAATCTCTTGATTTGGAGTATGACTTGGTTGAGGATTTGAAGAAAATCAGAGCCAACATTTCTATCTATGAACTCCTCAAGTTTCCTGTGATTCGAGATAAGATGATGCAAGGGGTTTCTTTGAGTAAAAATGGCAAATATTCCTCCACTCAAAACAGTTCTACTAGCTCCAAAGACAACCCAACGAAATCTTCAGTCAACACCTCATCCATAGTTAAGAAATCAGATTCCTCAACCCCTCCTTTTCTACTTACATTTGAAATCTGCAATCATAAAGTACATAATTGTATGATAGATTCAGGGGCTTCGAAGAATGTCATTCCATATTCAGTATGTAAAAAACTTAACACAGTCCCCGTACCATGTGATACGAGCATTGTGCAACTTGACCGATCTAATGTAAAAGTGATAGGCAAGTTGAACGAAGTGATGATAAGGTTAGCCTCAAACCCTCAGGTTCATTTCATCATTGACATAATTGTTGCAGATATCCCTGAGGCATATGGCTTATTCCTCAGTAGGGATTGGTACGAAAAAATGAAGGGATATTTTGCAACGGATTGGTCACACTTATGGATACCTCACAATGGTCGCCCAAACAAAATCAAAATTGATCGAGAATGTTATATGAAGCACATAGTCACTGAACTAGATGACTCAAACGAACCGGTGCTTTTTACTGATACCATAATGGGAAATTACATGGTTGATTCTTTCTTTGGAAACCTTGAGGCTGAGACGTCATCAGTCCAAGATTCGGAAAAGCAATCTGAAGTTTTCCATTTTACACAAGTTCCAGACGAAATTCCAGTTCCAAACACTGCACATTTGGACCTGAATGATGGCCTTTGGTCTCTATACTTTGACGGGTCTAAGTCAAAGGAAGGAGCTGGGGCCGGTTGCCTGTTAATAGATCCTCAGGGAAAAAGGTATTTTGTTACTTGCAGATTGGAATTTGAGTGCACCAATAATATTGCTGAATATGAAGCCCTTATTCAGGGGCTGAAAAAGGCAATTGATCTAGGAGCTAAAGCTTTGGTAGTGTTAGGAGATTCTGAAATTATCGTTAGACAGGTACGTAACACTATACATTGCATTGCTGGACATCTAAGAAATTACCAGACAGAGGTGTGGAATCTATTATTGTCATTTGAAGCTTTTAATATAAATTATATTCCTCGTTATTTGAATCAGGAAGCAGATCTGTTAGCTAACGTTGCTTCAAGGTTAATTCCATCTGAAGGGATGCTTGCTGATTCTTTCTCTGTTGAATTGCTTTTCAGGCCTTCCATACCTGACAATGTTGTCAACTGGAGAGTCTTTGACCATGATGAGCATTTAATCGAATTTTTGACCATGAAGGATACTTTCAAAGATGCAGTCATCGATGAAATGACTCATGATGAAGATCTGTACAACTTTGCGGTAATTCATAAACCTTGTTCAATTGAAGAATCTCTTGATTAGGTCAGTACTCTCCCTAGATCTGTAATTAAACTTGAGAAATTCTATGATTTGAAAGATAAATTTAAAGGTGCAAGGAACTGTAAAACCAACAGCTCTACTATGCAATTTGAAGTCATAAATTTAGGCATTGAACACAGTCCTCAATGTGTAAATCTGGGCAGTACATGCACTCCCCAAGAAAAAACAGCCTTCATACGACTCTTTAATGAGTTTAAGGACATTTGTTCCTGGACATATGATGATCTCAAGACCTTTGATCCGAACATAATGCAACATGTCATTCCCATGAAAGAACATGCTAAACCATTTCAGCAGAAATTGAGAAAAATGCACCCTATCCTAGAACCGGCTGTTAAGAAAGAGCTTAACAAACTCCTCACTGCTAGAATAATTTTTCCAGTGTGGCATGCGTAGTGGGTAGCAAATATCGTTCCCGTTAGAAAGAAAAATGGTGATATTAAGTTGTGCGTTGATTTCCGAAATCTAAACAAGGTTTCAGAAAAAGACAATTATCCCATTCTGCCTATGGAAAAGATATTACAATAGGTCTCTGGATCTGAAATGTTCTCACTATTAGATGGTTTTTCGGGATACAATCAAGTACTAGTATCCAAAGCAGATCAGTTGAAAACAACCTTTAGAACCCCTTGGGGAACTTATGCCTACAGGAAAATGCCGTTTGGCTTAATTAATGCCGGAGCAACGTTTCAAAGGGCAATGGATATTGCATTCAGAGGCCTGATCGGCCAATTTGTCGTCATTTACCTTGAAGATATAACGGTCTTTTAAAAAAATAGAGCTGATCACCCAACACATCTCAGGAGAGTTTTTGAACGTTGCAGGAAGTATGGAATCTCCCTGAATCCCAAGAAATCCATCTTTGCAGTTACTGAAGGTAAGTTATTGGGTTTCGTAGTTTCAAAACAAGGTATCAATATTGACCCTAAACGTACACAGGCTGTAGCGCAAATTTCTATGCCTCATTCAAAGAAAACTATGCAATATTTTCTAGGGAAGATAAATTTTGTTTCCAGGTTTATGCCTGGATTCACTAAAATTGTCAGACCACTTCAGAAAATGATTAAGAAAGATGCTGATTTTAAATGGTTTGCTGAAGAGAAACAGTCCTTTCATGACATACTAAAAGCTATTGCTGAAGCCCCTACCTTAATAAGCCCAGATTTCTCTAGACCATTTATTTTATATACGTTTTCTTTTGACTCTTCATATGCTGTTGTTTTAACACAGAAAAATTAGGAAAACAATGAATCTCCCATTGCTTTTACGAGTTCCAGTTTGAACGGCGCAGAGCTCAATTATCCAGAAGTAGACAAACAAGCATTTTCTATTTTTAAGTCAGTAAAAAATTTTAGGCCTTATCTGCTGAAGTCACATACCAAGGTTATTGTGCCATATTCTGCAGTCAGAAATATTTTGGTGCAAAAGGACCTGGGTGAAAAGCGAGCCCATTGGGTTACAGCACTTCAGGAGTATGACCTAGAAATCAAGCCTTTAAAGATTGTCAAAGGACAGGGACTTTGCAAGTTGGCAGCTGGATCTTCAGAGGTCTCTGAATCTGATCTACACTTCGTCGATGAACATTGTCTGTTCGAAAGGGAGGTTTTGCCAATCTCAGCCCCCTCTGATTCCTGGTATCATGACATTAAATTTTTTCTGTTGCATGGAAATGCTCCTGAACATTTAGATTCCTGTAGAAAAAGGGATTTGAGATTAAGATCTGCACCTTATCAGCTGATTGATAATATTCTGTTCAAAAAGAATTTTGAAGGAGTTCTCCTTTGTTGCTTAGAAAGGAATGATGCTGATAGTGTACTGCCTCAATTACATGCAGGGCCAGTCGGGGGACATTTTGGCGGAGAAACCACTGCACATAAAGTACTCAAGGCTGGATATTACTGGCCTACTTTGTTTAAGGATGCATATGCCTTTGCTAGGAAATGTCAGGAGTGTCAGAGAGCATGAGGCACACTTAAGAAAGCAGCGTTACCTCTCCAGCCTGTCATTATTAAAGTTCCATTTCAGCAATGGGGCTTGGACATTGTTGGTCCAATTACACCAGCTTCCTCATAGTAGCACAAATACATTTTGACAGCCACCGATTATTTCACTAGATGGGTTGAAGCCATCCCTTTGCGAGTGGTTAACTCATAACAGGTAATATCTTTCCTTGACTCCTTTATTGTCACCAGGTTTGGTGTTCCGGAATCTTTGATTTTTAACAATGCGACCTATTTTTATTCTGTAAAATTAACAGAATATGCATTGGAAAAAGGCATAAAGTTAAAATATTCAGCTAATTATTATCCTCAGGGTAATGGGTTAGCTGAATCTTCCAATAAAAATTTAATCAAAATTCTGAAATGCACAGTGGTTAATCATCATAGAAATTGGCACAACGCTTTATCAAATGCCTTGTGGGCCGACAGGGTGACTCCCAAGGCTTCCATAGGTAACTCTCCCTTTTTCTTGGTATATGGTAAAGAAGCTATCCTGCCTCCTCATCTATTTTTACCTTCTCTAGAACATTCCCAGTCAGTGCAAGAAATAATATGTTCTGCCATGGAACATATAATTAATACCTTGCTTAAGATGGAAGAAGAAAGAGAGTTAGCTAGGAAGAAGTTTGACCAACATCAGAAGATAGTGAAACACTGGTTTGATCACCGAAAAGCAACTAGTAGGAATCTGGAAGTAGGTGACCTAGTGCTGAAATGGGACAAAGAGCACGAAGACAGAGGAAAACATACTAAGTTCCAATGCCTGTGGCTGGGACCGTTTATCATTGTAGAAAAACTTGGTCCTAGCACATTTAGGTTGCAGACGCTGGAGGGAGACATCGAGAACCTTCCAGTAAATGGTCATCTTATAAAAAAATATTTTTGCTGATCCCCATTAAGGGATTATCCTGTATATACCTTGTGTGGTTTTCTCGGTTTGTGGAATTTTCTTTTGGAGTGTTTATTTTGACTCTCTTTTCATATCTATTTGTCGTTTTATTTGCATGATTAGTTAAACTTCAAACTGATGACTTTTCATTAAACCCTGTAATTGATCTACGAATCATGCATCATAATCTAATTATCCCAAAATTTGTCATGTTGTTTTATGTTTTGAACAGTGAACAGTTTTTTCATCTTTCTAGACTTTACCAGATATTCTTAAATTATATAAATATAAATTAATAAGATGAGTTTCTGCAAAGATTTTTCCAAAAGGATTAAGGCAGTATTTGTCAAGGTTATCTATTTAAGTCTTTTACGCCACTCCCTCTCGTGAAGAGAATTAGATTTGCCTCCCTATCTGCTAAGATAATCTCATTGGAGATTAAACATAACTACAATCTGGCCATGGTTGGATTTGAATATTTCTTTAAAATAATATGAAGGACAGAGGGTCTTATTACAAGCCAGTATACTCAGGATCATAGGTTTGCGTTCAGTAACATTCTCGTTTCCGGTCACCAAGCCTAGACAATGGCCCTTGGAAAAAACACCCAGGGATAAAAGGTCTCATCACGAGCCAGTTTATTTACTGTAATGTAGATTGGTGACTGACATGGTTACTATCTGGTTACTGATCCAGAACCGTGGCCTTTAGAGAAAGAAAATGATAAAAAAAGGGAAAAAGAACAATGACCGTAACAGTTCAACCTAACCAGAATTGTATATCTATAATTAGCATATGGGATACTGGCATTCTTCGGGCTTTGAAGCAACCCTGTCGAGGCTATGGACGCCTGCTGGCAGCAGGGCCATGCTTGTGGTATTGAGATTTCATTCTTTAAAATCAAGCCACTTACTGTTTTATTTCGTTTGGACTTATTTTTGTGAGAGATGTCATTTTTTTTTATCAAATAAATAACCTGAACTATAAATTTCTGGCAAGTCTTTAGAAACATGAAATTCCTGAATCTGTTTAAGATATTAAAATATTGATTTCTGTATAATGGTATACAAGAGGGATCTAATGTTTTGATTGCATGGTTTCAGGTCAAGAAATCAGAGATAACTGTTCCGCCCAGTTAGTCGCCATCTATTGTGCCCCTACCCAATAGCCTTAAAAAACAAAACAAATTTCATCAAACAAAACAAAATTTTGTTTGATGAAATGTTTGAATTTCTTATTTCAAATCTAAGGAATTGGAAGCTACTGAAACAATCACTTTCTGTGAGCTACTGAAACGATGAAATTCCATGTTTTTTACAACCTTTGTGAACTATGGTTAGTTGACATAAATCACTACATTGAAATCATTATTTTGAATTGGCTTACCTTTCAGATTAGGGTGTGAGTATTTTGATTTCCATACCTTTTACTATAACCTGACCATAAGCCTTATTAGAACACTTATTACTTGATATTTTTATTTGCGTTTTATGTGCGAATTTAATAATGTTGTGAAATTGGAAATTCGATTATGGTATTGTTTGGTACCTTATCAAAGTTCATGCAAATTTTATCTCCAAGGCTTGTTGTTTAACTTCCGAATCATGTGCAGTCCAACTTTATTATTTGATCCCGATCTTTACAATATGCTCCATATCTTAATTTATAGTTTTGCATGTGAAGTTTGGGGTTGGTTTGATGTCACGCCATATGCTCGCCACCTTTGAAGATTTAAGACATCATAGGGTAAGGTCGACATTTAAATGCTTAAGGTTCATCCCCTATGGTTGTTTTGACTCGCATCGCCATTTGATCCATTTGATTGCAGATAGATACGATATCATTACACTTGTACTTAATTCTGTAAATGCAGCATCGTGGCTACCTGTTCATTCAACACCTGTGATTCATTTACGATGTGATTGTATGTCGATCGGGCCGGATAAATAATGGCAAAATGAGTCTAGTTTGGAGTCTTCGCCGTCATTTATTTATCACTTGATTACCGCTCTGCGTGATTATTCTCCCTCCCCCATGCTGAGTTTACAGGGGTCTTGTTTGGGTTTGCTCATGGCGTATTTTGTTTATGAGAGGGTTGGTTTTCATTGCTTGTGTTTTCTGCTTCGTCTGCATCCTGAGTGCTCGCTCTCCAGTTTACTATCGTGTGTCGATTTGTGGTATCTTTTTGTGTGCAGCAGCGTGCATTTGCGCTTGCAGCTATGGCTCCTGTGGTTAGGGTTGAACCTAGTGACATGAAACTCTTTGATGGAAACCCTGAACTCTTAGATAAGGTTGAAGCAGTTGGATGGCTGTCGTTTATTCAAAAGTTTATGGACTCAAACCCTGAGGTGACCAGGTTATTTGCTTTGTCACTATTTGATGCTAGGGTTAAAGTGGCTGACCTCCAATTTAGGGTCGACGAGCGCTCAGTTGCTCTGGCTACGGGTTTTCCGTTGACAGGTGAACGCTGGTTCAAGTACAAGCAGATGGAGGTCTCGGAATGGAGACAGATGTTGAAGAATCCTTGCCAAGAGGTGTCCTTTAGAAGTGGTGTATCGCGGAAATACTTCCAGAAAGAATGGTGACCGGTTCTAGAAGTTATTCACCGGTACGTGACCTGTGAGGGTCGTCTTTCCTCGGCTTATGTCTATCACCTTCGATTATTGCTTGTTTTATTGGTTTTCCTTTGACTTTGCCCTATTATTTAGTTCGGAGCTTGACCAAGATGTCTTTGGCCATTAAAAAGGGGCCGAAGAACATCGGTCACATTCTGTTTCATCAGGGCCTGGTTAGGATATTGGTAGAAAGAGAGCTGAGTAAGCAAAATTGGTCATGGGATGATTTTCTCGAATGGAATGGCTTCTTGGAATTCTGCCATTGTCAATTCAATAACCCTGAAGAATGTGTTAGACATCAAGATCCTTGTTGAGCTCCAACTTCACCTGTGCACGAGCCTATGTCAAACCCTGTTGGTGGTGTAAGCCCCAGCGTCTGTAATGATCCTGCTCCCACTCCTGTGTGTAGTCCTGGTACTCCTATGAATTCTAAGCGTATGAGGAAGTCTTTAAACTTATCCCCTGTGACGCCGAAACGTAATGAAAATGCATGCAAACAAAAGGGCAAAAGGCCGAATGGTAAGGTTACTAGCAGGTTTACGAGGAGTATGTTAGCCAAGGTTAGCACTGTTAAGTCTTCTGTGAGTAAAAGCATTGACATTGAAACAGTTGTGATAGATGACGAAGAAGAGAATCCTTTCTCACTTAATGATGGCCTTGACATTGATCATGAGCCTGTCGTGAACCATACATATAACAGTCCCCATGTGTCTGATAAGAATCTTCAGGTCGACCCTGTGGTCGATCCTCCAGCTAAGGACAAGTCTGTAGAAACTAATTTACCGGGTTTATATCGAATTGGTGAAATGGTTCACCTGTTATTTGTAAACTGTTTGTTGGATAAAATACATAGGATGGAGGAAGAAATAACAGGAATGGTAGCACATCGTGATGCTATGGAAGTCGAGAATGCAAGGATGAAAGAGAAATCTGATTCTGATGATAAGGGTTTGATGCGTTTGAAGAAGCATAAAAACAGGTTGATTCGAAGGGTCCTGAAACTGCAAAACGAGAATCATAAGAGTGAGGAAAAAATGCGTGAGCTCAATGCTCAGGTTACTTTAATGCAATTCAAAGGTCATTCATAGAATTCGGCGAATGGTGTGAATATACAGGTGTTTAATGCTCCTGTAAAATTATAATATTTTTGGGCACACTTACTATTCTATATTTAAGAAGATTTCAGGTTTGAAGTTTATAATCACGTGATAATCAAGTTATTTTATTACAGGTATTGGTTGGATTTGATTGATGGATTATGTAGTTTATTTTATTTTTCTATTGCGTAGGTGTTAATTAGTTCTCTTTAATGTGTAGTGCTGCAGGTTATATGGTTGATGCGTTTTTCTTGGATCGCTCATTTTGAGGATGATCCTTGGGGAATCGTGAACAAATCTGTTGGCTTTGCTGTTTCCCAAGTGTCACTAAATCGTTAGTGCCTTTATAATTTTGTGATTTTGTGCTATAAATCGAATCTTTCCAATTTCGAGACATTATAACGCATGTAGAAAAATGACAGATTGCATTTGTCATTTTTAAATGAAATTGGTTAAGATTTCGATTTTGTAGTTTCTAGATTTATAGAACTATCTCCATGTGAGATTAAATGTATTTAAAGGAGACATGTATTACTGGATAGGGGGGTTGATAGTTGGGAAAAGGGCGAGGCAAGATCACTGTAATCATTTCCTGTGACCTAAGACAATTTTTGTTGGCAGTTACAGCACTTTTGACTGGTGATATCTATATATATATTTACAGTTTTTATACTATGCAAATGTATTTATGATATCGTTTGATCTTGTCACTTCTTTTCTGCAGTTTATATGTTTTCTCATTATTTCTTTAATGAATTATGCAAAATGCATCATGCTGAACCATAATTCTGGTTTTAATTTGCTAATATATGTCACATAGTAGATTTGATTTTTTCATCATGATGTGTGTGATATACTTGTTCACTATGTCATCTTGTTTAAGTTTCTGAATGTCTTTTGAATACTTTCAAGATTTTTAGCACAGTATCATTATTTGCAAATGTAATTCCAGGTTAATGCTTTCTACGATCCTGATCAGGATAGGACATTTAGGTTAGGTTAATAGTAGTTCTCTTCATTTAATTTTACAAAAAACCTTTTGAATCAGAGTGTCACATTTATATTTTGATAATTTACCTGCCAATTTTTGTTATTATTGTACATGTGTTCATAGTATAACTTGTGTAAATTAAATGAATCTGTTAATATTTCTCTAATTATTTATTCTTGTATTTATAGATTAATTGTTTTATTAGGTTAATTCTAGTTGTTATTTGTGTAATATACCAACTAATTCAGTAATCATTTTTAACAGTTTGTTGTATATATTCATAGGTAAACTATAGATTTAGTTAAACAGTAGCTGTAGTTTTTTTTTTGAGTTTTCCCCTGTAGATGGGGGTAGTTTAGTGAAGGCAATGGGGCCTTAATCCCGTCAGAGGTAGCTACCTAACAACTGAGAGCATCTTTGAAAAATTTCGGATCGGGTTGCCTCTCGGTTGACAATTGTGCCATTTCCAGCCTATCAACACTGGCCAATGCGTAGGGCACCGGGTCATCGACGCAGTGGTTATACTAGGCTATCGCTGAGGAAATTCAGAGCGATAGTCTACGAAGGACCTAATATGGTGAATGAAATTAAACAACAGGTTGCCGATCGGAATCTTAGTCGGTTCGCCTGCAGAAATCATAGTAAGATTTCTTTCTGCCGTTGCGGCTGCTCAAGCAACTGCACACCCGATGAACAGTTGATTTGCTCGCCAATACAGATCAAGAGTTTAGTCGTTTTGTCGTCGAAACGCCAGAAGGTCAGTAAAGAAAGGACCTGATGAACAGTCCTTGACATCGCTGATGCAGATCGAAAGACTAGTCCACTGAGGGTCCGAAACATCAGAAACTTAGTTGGGAAGTGACCCGATAGGGAGAAAGAAAATTGGGTTTTCCAGTGAAATTTTCAGTGGATTCCAGCTAATTGTTTCAATGAATTTTCATGGAATTTTTCAGAAGTTTTAGGCCTGAAAGGGAAGAAAATTCTAGGTGGCTGAAACTAACAATTCAAACCAAAATACAATTGAGTGTTTTTCCTAAATTTGATGAATGTCATCATTTTAGAAGTGGTGTGGTTTTCACACCCGAGGTCAGAATGAAGCATGTGGATAGGCGTTGGAAAGCTTATCTAGTAGGGAACAAGGGAAAGTCACCAGAATTTGAGTATGGAGCAGCAAAGTGCTAATGACGGCCTGAAAGAGAAAGGTGTTGCTGTCAAATGGACAAATCTGGGAATTGCATGCCTAGAGGTAGCAATACCATGAAGTCAAACCAGCTGTTGTGTGGAAGAGGAGTTCCATGCAAGTATGTGGGGCTTGAAAAGGGAAGTTTCCTTAAACCCTATCTTGCTGATTATAACTACATTTCATAAGTTTTATACATGAAATGTATGAGGATATGCTTTGCATACATAAGATATTGAGGGTTATACATTTATAATGAACCTCTAATGATAGTTATTGCATTGGTGTTGGCATTAGTGGGAAAACCAATGACAACATGGACCTGGCTAAATATGTTGCTGATGCTAACAAATGTGACTAGCAACCCTCTTGAGAAAGGGATAAGGCAACAAGTCCATAATCAAAAGTTGGTGAGCAAATTCTGCAATCTCCTGCAAAGGACCAACCAAACTCGTAATGACAAGGATGTAAGTAGGACCCATGAAGGTAAGAGTTTGACTATGACAAATTACATGGAGTGGTAAAGGTAAGATACCTCATACCATGTGGATATTTGAATGTTATACTACATTCATATAGAAATGTGTCATGCGTGTATATGTTGATTGAGCTTCGTAGGCCAAGGAAAGTAAGTACTGATGATCTTGATTATAGTGATGCATCCTATATGAAGTAGTCATGGTTAGGCCATGCATGGTATGTTGAATTCATAGTATTCCTAAATCAATGCAAGGTAGCATTGAATGGATATGCATTAAAAGATTTTATGAATCTTGTAGTTATGCATTGAATGGATGCATATGAAGGGTGTGAGTGAGTGATTGCATAAGTATAGGTGCAAATGTTGTGATGCATTGCATGAATGCATTGAGATAAGTGCATGTGATATTATGAATAACTAATGGCTGAAATGATGAATTGATGACAATTCAGGAACCATTTCAAATGATGTTATGAATGCAGGATAGTAAGTGCATGAAGAGGGTAGTCATGATCAATTGGATGCCGGAAATTCTCTATGAAAGAGCAAGGTGGTACAAATGATACGCTTGTGAAGTAAGGAGTATCTAAACATTTCATTTAAATTACATGAATGATGTGACTGTACCTTGTAATTTAAAGTATGATAATGGTTGCATGAAGTAAATGAGTTTTGGTTATATTGATGTGATTAACAGTTGGAAATGTTTGAATTTTATAAATTCTGAAAATGCTTCAGTGATTGTTGTAGCAATGGGAAAAGTTATAAGCATCAAGACTTACCAAATGTTTGGTTGATTGAAGTTTAGGTTTTAGGTAGATTGTTTGGGATATGACAAAATGGGTAAGATCATGACAAAGGTCGGAATCTACCATGTGAAAGAGCCAAACCTCATGAGAAGAGTCTCATGGCTGTGATAATAGTTTGTATGCATAATGAGTTGTAAATTTGAATTTGTAAATTTCAGATTTGAGAAATTGCTGACAACTACTAATCACTGTTGGCTTGCATAGAATTGTGTCAGGAGGACGCATTGTAAGTGGGTGTCCATGTTATGCTAGTAAGCATAAAATCATAATGGATATGATGGTGCTTCTCACAAGAGACCCACAATTGAGGATCACCTCATTTCCAAGCAAATCAATTTCTGTAGTAAACAAAGTTGCAATTCCTATTGAATTTAATTACTAATGTCATTTGCTTGGTTATGGACAATCAATTTGGATTGTATTATCATATAATGATTGACTGTTTGGCTATTTGTTGAATGTGCCAGGGGTGCACACTGCAGGAAGATCATGTGTGATGGCCTACAAGAGCCAAAATTCATGGGAAGGTTTTCCCTTATCTTGAAATTGGTTTCGAGGGAAACTCCATTGGACATTTTGGAAATGTCTCATCTGCACTACATGTTTGGTAAGCAACATGAGTGAGATGGTATATATTATGTCGGTAAAACATGTGTGGATATGAAATGTAAGAAGGAATTGGGATGGTAAACTGAGGGACTATCAACTCATAGAAGGGAGCCCCCATTCCTCCTTAACAAAGCAATACTGCTACAGCAAATGGATAAGTTTTTTGTGACCCTAGCTAAGAATATGCATGTTAGATTGTTAAAATTCCATATGCAGAACATGTTCTGATTTTATTTCCATTAAGATCGATTGCTTGAGTATGAATAGGGCCTACATGATACACACTGGACAAGGGTGCACACTTTTCTGATGTTAGATCATGAAGGGATTTTTCAATATTGATTACACCCCAGGGAGTGGACGCACTCCTGATGTCTCAATACTTGATAGTGAATGGTGTGAAATATGCTTACAATTTTAGAGCAATAACGCTAATGAATATGCTTATATTGCTTGTGTTGTCAGGATAAGCAAATGTAGTTTATCGTGTGGTCTCTGGGTGATATGGAAAATGGTCGTTTATGGTTGATATAAGGGCATGTGTTGTTGTTGATGGCCTGATAAACCCAACGAGGGTTGGCTTGGTTGATGATTGGTTGTTGATATAAGTACAGGCGATTTGTTGACAGTCTGATAAACCCAACGAGGGTTGGATTGACTGTTCTTGATATATATATATAAAAGGATTTTGTGAAGCAGCCTGCATGCTGACCTAACATCCAAGTCCATAGGTGATCCCAAGGCTTGCAAAGCAAAGCAGGATCCTGTGGACCAACGAGGAAACATGCAATACAGATAAGTATTGGATTATTTTGTAATATTTTGCTTATAAATATGCATGTGTATATGATTTGGTTATGATTTTTTAAACTCTTGTTCTAGAGATAAAACCGATGAGAATAAAATAAACAGATGAATCTATTCAATGTTTGGATATAGGTATTGCCAGGAGCGAGGACTATGAAAGCATCCTAGGGGTGCATGTGAAAATGTGAATGTCCTAAAGAGCTCACAATGAGCGGTGATGAAAAAGGTGCTAGTAAGACTGTGAAGTTCCTAGCAGCTGAGACAAACCATGTGGGGAGGCTCCATGGTTGAGAGGTCTGAAATAGACCAAAGACACTAAGTGTCATGACCAAGAGGGATTGGTCCATCATTCATGGTGAAGTGAAAGAGGCTGAGAGCACGAAAAGCCACAACGGTGGTGTGGGTTCCAGGATGGAACAAAACAAAGAAGGAAAAAACTCTTGCTGCTCTCTCTTTCCTTTTTATTATATATATATATATATATATATATATATATATGTTCATGCATTGTGAAAACAAAAGGTCGTTGAATGCTTGTATGACTGAAAATAGAATGTGTGTATTTGCTTAAAGTAAGTTGTGAATGCTGGAATGGTTAATTCCCTGGCCAAGAATGGACATGAATGAGCTCATGTGCCTGTTGGAAAGGCATGAAAAATATGAAATCCTCCTTGATGAGGCTTGGAATGTCATGCCAATTGGGCAATTAAATGACTGATATTAATGTCTATATTATGCTTGGTCTAATAGAATTTCAATGATGCATTTCACAGGTGAGAAAGGTGAAATCCAGTGGTGCACATTGATCATGGTAGTAGACCAAAAGTTGCTGGACTTGGCTGGAAGTCTCCTTCAAACGATTGCTAGGACCCAAGAGAATCTTGGAGAGATGCTCAAGATACAGAAAAGGCAGAATGAAATGAACCACCAGATTTTGCAAGACTCTATTGGTTTGCAAAGGGAGGTGAAAAGCCTTCTGGGAGAAATTGGCAAAAGAAAGGAAGGTGGATCAATGATGGGACATTTGTCCAAGCGATCCATTAAGAAACGGTCCAGGAATGAAGGCTCAAAGGAAATTGAGCAAGTAAAGATGAAGCAGCCAATGAAATGTTGGGAATGCGGAGGACATCATTTACACCGATACTGTCCCACGAGGAAACATGAAGAGGGAAGCAGCCAAAAAGTTCTTAGGCTTCGGGATAAGGAAAGAGTTGAGAACCAGCAAGAGAAGTTCTGGGAAGCTGAGGGGCTTGGTCCTAGACATTCAAAGTAGATAATTGAACATGGGACAGGTCTGCAAAATTTTGAAATTTTGATGTGCAAATTGTATATGTATTGGAACACCAAGGACGGTGTTATTCCAAGGGGGAGGGGACTGTAATACCACAGTTTTGACCCCATTTACATTAAAGGGTACATGATGTTTATTTTGTAATTAATCATGGTGAGGAGCTAAGGGCAAAAGCCCCACCATCGATTCGGCTGTGTTATGTTTCGACAATAGGGATCGTTGTCGATGGTATATCATGCTATCCAACACATTATAGCTTTGGCATCATGTAAATATGCACATCAATTTAATTAAACCTACAGCCAGCTACGACGGTGCAACGTTAAATGAAAAGGGCATGATTCCCAAGGGTAAGGGGAGGGATAGCTAAACCTGGACCCATTGGGAGTTAGCCATGTGTCTCCACCCTGTTGTTCTGTTGTTAGTTGGGGGCATCTATTTGCTGACAGGGAAAACCACCACCATGCTCATGCCTACATTCTCTCCACGACGTGCCTCTTGATGGCCTGCCCACTAACCGGATCGGGAGTCTGTTCATTTCCCTCACGCTGAGCGAAGTTAAAAGGGGGCTGCAATTCATTGATGGGGGTTCACCATTCCTTCACACACTGCCTTGTAAATCGGAGAAACATTCTTCCTCTCATTCCGATAGAAAGTTTGTGTTTCGACCCCTCCATTATCGGATTGAAAAACGTTGCCATCATTATTCACTATGGGGTGGTTTTTGTGTTTTTCTGAGTGATATGTCTTCCTCCTGTTCACGCAGGGAGTTTGTATCTTCTACCATTGCCAGAATATACGCCATTCTACTTACTCCACCATTGCTGATTGCGAAGGGGGCATTGGCTTCATCGTTGTGAAGGGACCATTGTTGTGCAACGTTGCTAGTGTGTTTGGATTGTGGAGCGATCTGTTGTTTCATCGTGACCCCTGCTGTGGGTTCCTTCTGTGTGTTTCTTCCACATTTTGTTTTGGGATGTGTCTTTTTCCCCCATCATGCATAGATTGAGGATTGGTTCCTTCCCCATCTATAAAATGTGTATTATTCCATTGTTTCTTTATGGGATTGAGCTATTGATCTATCCCTGGTTGGGTTGCTGCATGTGCAAACATCCTTTTGGGGTTTTGCTGTGTGTCTATGTTTCCCCTGTCCATGATGAGAGTTTGGTTTCTTGTCCATTGCGGACTATAGATTGTTGCCATTGTATCATTGTGAAGTTGGGACTGTTGATTTACCCTGGGTTGGGTTGCTGTGTATACAAGAAACTTTTTGGGATTGCTGCTGAGTTGTTTTGGCCACACTAGTGCCAAGAACAACTCTGAGTTGTCTTGAGGACTTGAGTCGTGTTCATCCTTTTGTTTCGGGTTGTCACCCTGTGGTCTTCATCTTCTTCATAGAGCTGTGAGCGGTTTGTTTTACTGCGACATGCAGTGGTTGGTCTTTGGACTATTGAGAGCAGGACTAGAGGCTGGGTTTGCTTGAGAAAACTGGTGTTTGAGGCCACCAACTTAGCATTTAGCCTTTCTTAGGTCCTTGATGGCCTAATAAACCCTACTGTGTGGGATTGGCTGATTGGTGTACCTTGGCTATGTGAAAGCCTGTTTGACCCTTATTCCTTGAGGAATCATGCCCAGCTCGGGGGTGGTAGTGTTGCTAAGAGATTGATGAGCACACTGGCCTATGGTTGGGTGGAACGTTGCAGCGACGTAGCTAGTTGTGGGACGAGTTCTTATCAGATGAGTATTCATGTCCATTTTACCTCTGTAATTATATTTACTGATTAATGAATATGATGAGCATGTGGCATGCTTGAATGAATATTTGTTTGCTTCCGCTATGTATATGAAGGGTTATGCATCTTAGTATGTATTATGTTTAAGCTTTTTATTTCAGCATTATATGGATGCTCATGTTCATGGGGCTATTTTACCATATGTTTCGTGTTAGTAGCGTCCTCTTCACCGGTCAGAGGGTTGGGGAAGTTACAGTCATGCAAAATCCACATGATCTCAACAAATGGCTATGCACGGGAAAGCGGATCATCTCCACTTTTGTCTGAAATTGGACTTCTCCCCCTGTGGCATTAACATCTTTCAATCTCTTTACAGCTAGAAGAGTGCCATATTGTAGGAATCCCTTGTAAAAAATTTCAAAACCACTTGAACCTATATGAAACCAATATGAGATTGTACAAATAAAAGGATAATTAACTTGGATTGGAACCTCTTTCTCGAGTCTTGTTTTGTTGTGTACAATTTCCTTCGTAATTGGAAATTTCATTTGGTGAAGACAAAGACACAATTAAATTTTTTTTTTGATGTCAATTGTATGTATGCAATCTCCCTGGATGGTCAATTTAGTACTCTTGTTCTCGAGGTTATACACTTTTGTTTATCAACTATTTTTGTTTTATGTGTAAAATCTAAGTAGTTTTCTTATTTTGTTTAGGAGTTATATTCTATACTTAGTTAGTTTGTCATATTTTGTCATAGCCACTCAATTTTTTTCAAGAAAAGTGTTAAAGTTGAAAGGAAAGGGTGCCTGTAAGAACCTACTACCCAAATATAATGCAATGGGAGCGCGCGAGCAGGCCTAATCAACAACGTGCATGCACCTCTTAGATGCATGCACATGCTCCCGCTTCGACAGTGGCGAACCTCCACGCCGGATTTCCAGCGTGGGTAGTAAGAGCGCACACATGCATGTGGACGTGCTCATGTTCCTATGCGCACACGCACATGTGGATGCACGTGCATGTTGGGCACGATCGCAAACAGGGACGCGCGTGCATCCCTGTGTTAAAAAAAGCAAAATAGTGGGCATTGTTTTTTGTTTTATAACCACCTGTGAGCATGCAAGGAGGGGACAACGACCCCCAAGGAGACGAAATCGACCCCAAAGGAGCCCAACTAACTTGTGCAAATCGCCTAAAATGAAGTTGGAGTAAGGTAAATAGAGTAGGA
The DNA here is from genome assembly GCA_001517045.1 of Pseudotsuga menziesii. Lineage (NCBI taxonomy): Eukaryota > Viridiplantae > Streptophyta > Pinopsida > Pinales > Pinaceae > Pseudotsuga > Pseudotsuga menziesii. The sequence goes on along the minus strand of LPNX011041463.1, from coordinate 125,049 downwards.
ATGATTTTTTTTTGTATATTTCATTGTTTTTATTGTTTTTAAAATAAAATAAAAAATTAAAAAAAATTGAAAATCAATTGAAATGGGAAAATTTTGATACTGAAGGTACATATTACCTAACCACAATGACCAATACCAATGAACCATCCCAAGAAATGAATGAAACAAACCAAACAGAGGACCCAAACCCTGAATTAAACGAAGAAGAAAACCTCAAAGATGAATTACATGGGGATTTAAACCAATTAAGAATTTTGAGTGATGAATTGAAGAACATGAGGGAACCCTCTCAGAATTCCCTCGCCACATCAATACAAAACATTATAGTATCTATCAACATTTCCCACAGTGAGATAACCAGTTTGAGTGAATATAGGACTAAAATGAGAGAGCATTATAGCACTGGTATATCCAAAGAGGATATAAAAAACTTGAATATCAAAAAATCCCAAATGTGGAGCAAATTTACAGATCCTAGAATAGGACAGCCTCGAGATGTGAGGAAGAGGCGAGTTTGCATGGACTGGTGTAATTACCAGCCATGGAGAGAAAAATGGAGGAAGAGATGGTTCATGGTTTTCGACAAGCCTCCATGCAACAATGTCAAGGTCCCACAGTATTTTCTCAGGAAACTATGGGCTGAGTTTGTGTTAGGGTTCCATGTGAACTACTTCGACATCATCGAGCTCCAAGGCATCGATTTTTGGCTCAACCCAAGAATGACCTCACACCCATCAGAACCCACTTAGAGGACCTGCTGCACCTAGGTGAGAGCCAAACCCACCTCCTCAACCCCCTGGGTTAGGTAGCAGGATAGATGAGATCCATGAGTTTGTCAGACATGCCACACGACACCTTCTCAGGCATACCTCATTTGTGTATATGTCCTCGCAGAGTGAGCATGACCCCCCTGAGAGACAAACTTCTACACGGTATACTGGTGGTGGGCGGGGGAGAGCATATATAGGTGGTAGCTAGGTGGATCCATCCATCTTGATGAGACAAGTGCCACATCATTGTTCTCATTGTGGGCATCCATGCCAGGTTCCCATGCAGGAGCATGCCATAGAGAGCTACCTACACTTGGTTAGTCATTGTTTTATTTAATGTCATAATTTCTAATAAATTTAACTTAGTATCAGATGTTGATGACTTGATTTCTTTTAATGTATAGCTATTCAGTGCCGAGTCTCCAACACATGGGTGGGAGGACGCTGGTTCCTTCAACCTAGATGGAGCCATGGAAGCTGCAGAGGACATCACGACACCATACACATAGGTAGTTTTCTTTCAGTAATTAAATTTAATGTTAGTAGTTAATCTTGTTGTCCAAGATATGTGTCTCTCTTGTAATTTGTTTTAATATTTGCATCGTTTTTATTGTTTATTTTTATTGCTTCGCGATCCCATTTTTCTAACAAGCCCATGCAAGAAAAAAATATTCTACCACACAATCTTAAAATTCATTCAATTCCTTCAAAAATGGATGAAATGTTCTCTTACCTTAATTTGTAACAAGCTAGGAAGCATGTTTGACATTGGTGAAAAAATGAGGGACCTAGGAAAAACTTATGTGGAAAACATTTACATGGAGATGCACCAAGATGACGGGTTAGATAATTAAATTGGTAATTAATGAATTGGGTCTTAGTTGTACTGTCAAGAATTGAATATGTGAAAATAACCATTATCTGCTCAATATGCTACCTATAATAAAAACTTGAAAGAAAATGTACTAAGAAGGGTATTCTCAATTAGGATACCTTAAAAAATTAGGTTTGAAATAGGAGGAGAAGAGAACTCATAGCCATGCCAACTCTCTAGACCAGAAAGGAAATGAAGCATAAGCAAGGTTTACTAGGGCTAACTAGTCAACTAATTCGTATATAAGGAAACTTTAGCATCAATAATGGATACAATTTTCAAAGATATAGTTAGGGAAAATATGACAAACACTTACCCTACAAATAATCCATTCTTTGATATTGCACAAGACAAGCATATGATTTTTGAATATAATTTCAAGGATTGATGATAAAGTCTAAGGAGTAAGCCCATAAATGTTGTGGATATTCTCTAAAATAGAGAAAAATGTAACATCCCTCAAAACCATAATTTAAAAGAAAAATTATTATGCAAGTTTGGGACTGTTATTATCACTATCATATCATTGATGTTATGTCACTTGATTGATTTGTGAATTCTATTGTATCACTAAATTAGTTCTTATCAATCGTTGCATATTTATTTAAATTGTCGGCCCATATTTAGTCAATATTTACTAATTGAATCTAAATATTTTTGTGCAAATGAATAGGTGTCCACAAGATTGAATGACCATCCATCCCCATCGGGGATCAACAGATCCCCTCGTGAGCAGGTATCTTGTAATAAAGTATAAATTTAATTTCAGTTTTGATGGATTAGATTCGTATAGTTATATTTTTTATGTACTAATACACAATGCCATGAATGTGTATGCAGGTCCCACTACATAAGCATGTTGGTGTCATTATCTCTCCACCGATTACCTTTTTCCCACCATATATGCCTGGTGTATCCCCTGGCATACATGTCCCTTTCTCTGCATCCCTCCCCACCCCGTTCCATCCATCCCTTTCCTCCCACCCACCACCACACTTCCATCCAGATCCCCCCCACGCCCCACCCATCCACCCCCTCCCTTGTAGTTTCCCATGTTTCCACCCTCCTCCCTCCAACCACATTACACCATCCATCCACATTCACCCATCCCTACACCCCATCCCAAACCTCATCCCCCTCCCCCATATTCCCCCACCACCCTCGTTTCCTCTTCCAGGGTGGCCCGTTCCATTCTACATCCAGTTGGTGTTTATCGCCGTACGTCACCACTTCACCCACTCCAGTCCACGCCCTCTCCCACCGTGCACCCTAGTGTTGTATCCAACGTCAATGTGGCTACATCCTCAACTATGACATCCACCCTAGCATCAGAGCAGGTTGTACAGCCCACTGCTCCACCTGCCACCCCTGAGGACCAGCCGATTGCTCCACCTTCCATCCCCTAATACTAGCCTATTGTGTTCACGACGAGATTGATTAGTTTATGAAAATCTCGTTCAATATTAATGAAAATTAACATAGCAGTAAATTTTATGAGTTATCTTACTGTTTAAATGTTGCAGGGTGGCATTGCTGAGAGACTTGGATCACAAAGGAGGGTAACCCGCTCACCACTTACGGTCTTGTCTCAAGTGAGCTATTTAAAATTTGAAAACATAATTTTGATATTTAAATTGTGTTTTATACTTGAATAATTTCTTGTAGGAGTTGACATTTTATTGTTGTCATTTCAGAGCCCAAGGGGAGGTGGTCGAAGCAGCCAGAAGAACTGAGCTTCCTCTAGCTCGAAGAAGAGGAAGATCGATTTTGGATTTGCACCTTGGAGCTCTGAGGGTGGGAAGGGGGATTGAGAGGTCATCCTATGTACACTATCCATGAGGTGGAATTTTGACATGAGTTGCCATATTTTGTATAGGGCATGAGTTGCCATATTTTGTATACAGCACGAGTTGCCATATTTTGTATATGATTGGAAATTTTTGTATATTAATATATCATTTTGTACTTCTTTATATTACTTTTCCTTTTATGACAAATTTGCATACATTATGTTGAATGCAGTAGTAGTTTACAGTTGATGCGCTTGCAATAGTTATTGTTGACGAAGCAATAAAGTCCGTATGTTCACAATAAAATGCATAAATTTTTTAACACTGTAGGTTAGTTAACAAAAAAATACACAAATGCATAAACGTGTACATTAACAATGCTAATTGAACTCTAACTCCTATAGAACCCTAACTCATATTGAACCAACATACTAACACCTACAGTCTTATTCATTTTCCAAATTGCAATAGAAATCACTTATTTGCCTTTGGTATTTACATAGTAATTCTAACCTTTAGCCTTCTACTCCATTTTCTATCCTTGACTAACCCTAGGACTGTCTATCAAACTAGACTGTAATACTACCTATTAGGAAGCCATAAGAAACACCTAAACCACTCTATTCTAGCCTAACCCTTGCTAAAACCCTTGCCCTAGACTCCTACCTTTCCCTCTCTCTAAAGCAAGGATTATTCCTTTCATTTCCACACTACTTAGACCCCCATGAATCTCCCTATATCTCTGACTGTAATATCCATTTTGGACAGCCCTAGAACACCACTAACTCATCCTAAGCTTCCCTAAATTTTTCACTGTAATATCCTATTTAGGGCAGCCCTAATAGTCTTCTTACCCACATATCATATCCTAAGGTCACTTCCTTGCCTTCCTATCTTACCCACTCACTAATGCCTCACCTCAAATTCATCCATAACCCAATTTAAAGTGGCATAAAGACACCCTAAAGGGACTGTATATAAACAATCATTCCCAACCATACTTAAACAAATTTGATAGTGGTATATAAACATCCATAACTTGGAAAAATACTAGAAAAGTCCTTGAATTGCTTGCAAGTCATTGTGTCATCAAAAGCCAAGTGAATATACTTCTTATCATTCCTACTTGACTGGAAATTACATCTTGGATTGTCATAAGGCATTTTACTTAACTAGAAATTACATCTTGGATTATCATAAGACATTTACTTGACTGGAAATTACATCTTGGATTGTCATATGACATTTTACTTGACTGGAAATTTGATTTGGTTTAACAGTCCCATTGGCTTGGAAACTTGTCACTTCTAAAATTGTTTATCACTGATGTGTACTTAAAAATATTGTACCTTTGTCTTGACAAGCTAAAAAGTAAAATATAGGACTGTCATTATGCTAAATGCTTGGCTGTAAATACTTTTATTTCGGTTGCAAAAGAGGTTGACTTTGTACGATTTGATGATAACGTCCCATCAACACCACTAACATGCTTCAAACACATGCATAATTGAAATGAAAACAAACCATAATGATAATGTCCCATAAAAAAATTTCTTCCTTGACAAATAAAAAATGAAACAAGTTCATGAATATGTGTCTTCTATAACGATCTATTGAGCACTTGCAATTTTAACGATCTATTGTATTTGCAATTTTAACGATCTATTGTATTTGCAATTTTAACGATCTATTGATCCTTCCTTTGGTAGCAACATTTTCTCTTTGGGTGTACAATCATGGTTTGGAGGGTCATTTTGGCTAGCAAGTTCCTTTGATTTCAGAGGATTTTCCTTAGTCATCATCTTGGTGGCCTACACAAGTGCATGATGACCTATCCAAAGGTATGCACTTAGGATATCTAACGAAATAAACACCATTAAAGTTTACTTAACAAATTCAACTCAAAATGATCTCAATTTAGCATGCATAACCAATGCTAGAATCTACCCAATCATAAATATAATATAATCTAAAATTCAAATCTCCACACTTTAATTGTTTTCCTTGTTAGGGTTTATAAACCCTAATGATCTTTCATCATAGAAGCACATGGAATTTTAGGCAAGTCTAGCTAGGGTTATCATTTCAAGCAAGTCTAGAATGTAACTATTCATCAATTACAATAGTGTTATCTAGGGTTTAGGATAACAAAGAAATTCAATTCATAACCTAGGGTTTAATTCAATTGTAACAATTTGATAATTTGAGTATTGTTGATTTGTCTCCTAAACTTATCTAAAAATCATCCTAGCATTTGCACACATTGGTATTTGCATTTGTGAACATATGAAATAGTAAGTAGTTCATATTAATCCCAATAAAATTATTTTATGTATGTGCATAGCCTAGGTATAGGGCCTTTTGGTTTCTACTTAAATGATACTAACCAATCTAATGATATATACCTAAAGAGTGTTGATGTATTTGTAACTTTGGAATGTATTCATCTATGTATCTTATGTGTTGTAACCCGATGTTTATTCTGGGATGTATCTATTATGTAATTGAGTCATGTTGTCATGCCCCGATGCTCCGATCGGGAGAATCAATAATGTAAACAAGTCATGTCAATTCATAGTGGGTAAACCTCCAATTGTCTAAGGGTTAAAGTCCCCGTAGTTCCAGGGCACTAGGGTTATTAGACTCTCCAAGTAGAGGTCGGCCCTAGTAGGGTTTTAGTCATGTCGGGATTAGTATAAATAGAGAGCTGGACTCTCTATTTAGCACACATCACTCACACACTCAAGTGTAGCACATAGTTGAGGAAGGAGAAGACACTTGGGATAGACAAGAAGAATATTACTGTTGTCAGGAGTGCATCTTACTATTTTGGGGTTTTACATCTTGTGTTGATTCTATCTCTAAGGAAGTTGCGGGGTTTTCTCCATTTATGGTTTCCCCGATGAAAAACACTGTGTTCATTGTCTCTTGTGTTTGATTGCTGTACTTGTTATTCTCTCAGTTAAAGATCCTAATAATGCTAGCTTAATGTTGAAAAACTAACATGGTATTAGAGCTAACCTGAGAAGAAGACACTGTGCAGTTGCGGGAACTAGGGATTCCTAGTTTGTGGATCTTCCTCCACAAATTTTCAGCAAAGGTAAGGTGGAATAACTCTCCTCCTTAGGGGACATCTTTTTGTCGAAGCAGAATCCAATTCTTAGGTTTTTCAATTTTGGACCTATCACTACTGTCAGAAATTAGGGTTTTTTATAGAAGAGGAAATTTTCAATGATCCCAGGCCTGGATTGATCTCCTCCCCAAAAGAAAATTTAGGAACAAATTTCAAGGCATTTGGGTGGACAGAAATTTGGAAAAGCAAAACCCTAATTTGCTCCTGAACCAGCTCTGCAGGATTTCAGCTCAAGTTTCAGAACCGACATCTTGAACCTGGTAAGATCTAAAATCTTTGGTATTTCCATTTGAGATTCTTAGTTAATATGTCTCATCATACCAAGCTTGATGAAAATCTTGAGGGAGATGATAACTTCTGAGCTTGGAAGTATAGGATCTCCCTGGTACTGGAAGAAAATGAACTAGACTCATACATCCATGAGGAGGTTCCAGTTCCAGAGGGAGATGAGGCTAAGGCCTTGCATAAAAATAAGTTGGTTATGGCAAAGAGGATCATTGCTGATTCTATCAAGGATAACCTTATCCCACATGTGTCCTCTCTCAAGACACCTAAAGCTATGTTTGATGCCCTAACCAAATTGTTTGAAGGGAAGAACATAAACCGGAAGATGACCCTGAGAAACCTACTAAAGAATGTGAAGATTAAGAATGCAGAAACAATCTAGTCTTACTTCACAAGAGTTTCTCATATCAAAGAGCAACTAGAAGCAGTTGATGAAGAACTGCAAAATGTAGAAATTGTAATGACTACATTGAATGGCCTTCCTAGGTCATGGGATTCTTTCATCCAAGGAATCTGTGCTAGAAAGAAGTTAGTCAAGTTCAGCATACTATGGGAAGAGTTCTCTCAAGAAGAAGCTCGGATAGCAGCTCAAGAAGAGAAGATGGGAAGTGAAGATCAAGCTCTCACGGTACACTCCAAGACTCACTCCAAGTCAACAAGAAAGAAAACTCATCACTTCAGAGGTAAGCACTCTCACAAAGATAACACTGGAAGATATTTATCTAGGATCATATGTTATACATGTGATGAAGCAAGAAATTATGCAAGGAATTGTCCTAAGAAACCAAAGCCAACAAAGAAGAGCAACAAAAGAAGACATCATGCTCATGCTGCAGAGGATGCTGAAACATCCAGGAAGAGATCCAGATATGAAAGTGAAGATTCTTCAAGCGAGGATGAATATGTTATGATCTCCGCTCTCACAAGTAACATTACTCATGGGAGTGATGATTGGCTAATAGACAGTGGGGATTCCAAACACATGACTGGATTCAAGGAATCCTTTGTGAGGCTATCAGAACATGAATCATCTCACAAGGTGAAGCTAGGAGATGACTACCAATATCCAATAAAAGGTAGTGGGGAATCTTTCTATAAACTAGACTCTGGAAAATCTCTAACAATGAAAGAAGTATTGTTTGTGCCAGGACTCAAGAAGAACCTCCTTTCCATATCAGCATTAGATGCAAAAGGAATGCGGATTGCATTCATAGATGGTCAAGTCATCATGTGGCCAAAAGGAAAGACTATCAATGATGCGATAGTGATTGGAGAACAAGAAGGAGGATTGTACAAATTGAAGGGCCATCTAGAACAAGCCTTGGTCCATGACACAGTAGAGCCAAGTGAACTTTGGCATAGAAGGCTTGCACATGTGCATTACAGAGCACTACCTATTGCAAGCAAAGATGTTGAAGGTCTTCCATAAATCCAAGCAAAACATGATGGGGTTTGCAAAGGATGTGCGAAAGGAAAGAACAAAAAGAATACATTTCCAAGCAATGAAAGCAAAGCAAAAGGAATCTTGGAAATCATCCACTCTGATGTATGCGGTCCTATGTCATCAAACTCTCTAAGTGGGTATGCATATTATGTTTCTTTTATTGATGACTTTTCTAGGAAGACATGGGTTTACTTCATGAAGAACAAAGATGAAGTATTCAATAAGTTCAAGGAATTCAAAGCATTGATCGAGAACCATACTGAAAAGAAGATCAAGACCATTCGATCAGATAATGGCGGAGAATTCACTTCAAATGAATTCAAAGAGCTATGCAAAGAATCAGGGATTAAGAGGGAGTTGTCCACTCCTTATAATCCACAACAGAATGGGATTGCGGAATGGAAGAACAGAACTATCATGGAAGCTGCAAAAGCAATGCTTCATGATCAAGAACTTCCTATGCATCTTTGGGCGGAAGCTGCTAGAACAACGGTGTATGTACAGAACTGTACTCCACATAGAGTACTTGAGAACAAGACTCCTGAAGAAGTCTTCTTCGGTAAGAAACCAGAAGTTAGCCATCTCAGAATATTTAGCTGTCCTATGTACATACACATTCTAAAAGAGAAGAGAACAAAATTAGATCCTTCAGGAAAGAAGGGTATATTTGTGGGATACTCTGAAAGCTCAAAGGCTTACAGAATATATTTCCTAGGATACAAGAAGACTAACATCAGCAGGGATGTGACATTTGATGAAGACACAACTTACAACAAATCCAGAAAGAGACTTGCTAAAGAACCTGAAGAAGTAGAAGCACCCAAAATTCATGATACAACCATGAATGAAGAAACTCAAGAAGAAGATCAAGAATTTGAAGAACCACAAAGACCTGTAGATCCACCTCTGGAGAAGAATCCTCATAAAAGGAAACCTGCTTGGGTACGAGAACTTATCCAAGGTGTGTTAAGATATGGGGCTCCAGAAGAGAATCATAGAGAAAGAAAAAGGATCAGATCCTATTCCGGGTACATAGATTTACTATGCGATTTCATTGATAAAGAACCTTCCAGTTATGAAGAAGCAGTAGAATGGAAAGAATGGAAGGATGCTATGATCGAAGAGTACCAATTGATCATGAAGAATGATGTTTGGGATGTTATCCCAAGACCAGATAGGAAGTCAGTTGTAACTTCCAAATGGATCTACAAGATCAAGCATGCTGCAGACGGTAGCATTGAGAAATATAAGGCAAGATTTGTAGCTCAGGGTTTCTCTCAAAAAGAGGGAATAGAATATGAAGAAACCTTTGCACATGTATCCAGACACACTTCCATTAGATCAGTACTTTCTGTGGTTGCAGTGATGAAATGGAAGATACACCAGATGGATGTCAAGACTGCTTTCTTGAATGGTGTGGTGGAAAAGGAAGTGTATGTAGAACAACCACTCAGTTTTGAGACACATGACAGAGAGTCTCATGTGTGCAGATTGAAGAAATCCCTGTACGGTTTGAAATAGGCTCCCAGGATCTGGTATGGAAAAATTGACAGCTTTCTATCCAGTTTGGGCTTTACCAAGAGTAAAGAAGATTCCAACCTTTACTACAAGGTTGAATATGGAAACCCAGTGATGTTTCTACTGTATGTAGATGATCTATTTGTGACAGGTACAGATGGGTTGATTGCTGATACGAAGAGAAATCTTGCTTCTGAGTTCAAGATGAAGGACTTGGGTATGATGCATTACTTTCTAGGTATGGAGGTGTGGCAGAGTGCAGATGGAATCTTCCTTGGACAAGGGAAGTATGCAGTAGAGATCCTGAAGAGGTTTGGGATGATGGACTACAAGGTCATGGCCACATCTATGGCATCAAACCTGAATCTATTGAGTGATGCTTCATCAGAGACGGTTGATGCTACGATGTATCGTCAGATGATTGGGTCATTGATGTACTTGACGAACACGAGACTGGACATTTGCTTTGCTGTGAACACCTTGATCCAGGTCTTGACAGATCCGAGAAATTTTCATTTGATTGCTGCAAAGCATATTCTGAGATACCTAAAGGGTACAGTTGATTATGGGCTCAAGTACGATGCGAATCAAAAGATTAACCTGAAGGGTTATGTTGATTCATATTGGGTAGGCAGTGCCATCGATAGGAGGAGCACTTTAGGGTGTTGCTTCAGTATGGGATCAGGTGTGATCTCTTGGTTTAGCAGGAAGCAATCCTGTGTGGCATTGAGTACAATTGAAGCAGAGTATGTTGTAGCTTGTTCAGCTAGTTGTGAGGCAGTATGGCTGTGGAAGCTACTGTCTGAATTATTTTATCTCCAGATGGATGCTACTTGTATACATTGTGACAAATAGAGTTGCATAAAGTTGTCAGAGAATCCAGTGTTCCATGACAATTCGAAGCATATCAAGATCAAGTATCACTATATCAGGGATATGGTGTAGAGGGGAGCAATGAAGCTCCAATATGTTGCGACAGAGGAAAAAATAGCTGATGTGTTGACAAAGCCATTGGACAGAGTGAAGTTCGAGTAATTCAGGGAGAAGCTTGGTGTTCTCCAGATCGAGGTTTCCTCTAAGGGAAAGTGATGAGTCCCATAGCCATTTTGACATGGTGAGAGGATTGGTTCCTTTCATGGTCAGATATAAGGGCTGATCTATTTTGTCATGGTGAGAGGATTGGTTCCTTCCATGACAGATGCGAGTGCTGGCCATTCTGTCGAGTAGGACAGATGTAAGGGCAACTACCATTCTGGGAATGGAGGTACCTGGTCAGTTACCAAGAACACTCAGTCTGGGACTGAGAAGAGCCATTCTGATGAATAGGTCAGATGTAAGGGCTGAACCATTCTGTCATGGCTAAAGGATTAGGTTCCTCCCATGTTATATGTGAGTGTTGGCCATTCTGTCGAGTAGGACGGATGTAAAGACAACTGCCACTCTCAGGGAGAGTGGAGGCACCTGGTCTATTACCAGGTAGCTCAGTCTAGGACTGGGGGCCATTCTGAAGAGGGTGTAGGATTTAATTCCTACCAGGTTAGATGTGAGTGCATTCCCTTCTGATGAGGGTGTAGGATTTGGTTCCTACCAGGTCAGATGTAAGTGCAGAGCCTTTCCATCATTGTGAGCAGGATGCGATTCCATCCTGGATGAAAGTATGGAAATATTTCATCACTGTGAGTAGGATGTGTTCCCACCTGGATTGATGTAAGTGTAGAAATATTCTATCACTATGAGCAAGATGCGATTCCAACTTGGATGAAAGTATGGAAATCTTTCATCACTATGAGTAGGATGTGTTCCCTCCTGGATGGAAGTGAGTACTATGCCTTTCTGACGAGTAGGTCAGATATAAGTGCTGAAGCCTTTTCACAGATGATAGTGATGTCTTGTCATGCTAGTGAATGTGAGTGCTGGGCCTTTCTGATGTGATTGTAGGTTTCTACATGATCAGATGTGAGTGCTGGGCATGCCTTTCTGACGAGTAGGTCAGATGTAAGTGCTAGGCAAAGACCTACATGATGGCTAGGCCTACAACCAACATGAAAGAAGGCTGGCTCTGTAGAAATTCCTATGATGAGAAGAATCATGAGATAGCACACATGATGATGACCAGATGAGATCCAGATCGAGTGATGATCCAAATCCAGCAGTGATGATCCAGATCGAGTGATGATCCAGATCCAATCCAGTGATGATGATCCAGATCGAGTGATGATGATCTAGATCGAGAGATGATCCAGATCCAGTGATGATGTCCCATGATGATCCAGATCGGGAGATGATCCAAATTCGAAGGATGAATATGACTTGAAGATTCAGAAGACTCGAGATGCAGATGACGAGATGATCTAGTTGATACAGAGAAGAAGACCAGTGCTGAAAATTATGTTGAAAGAATACCTTCCTAGTTAAGAGGGAGTGTTGATGTATTTGTAACTTCGGAATGTATTCATCTATGTATCTTATGTATTGTAACCCAATGTTTATTCTGGGATGTATCTATTATGTAATTGATTCATGTTGTCATGCCTCGATGCTCCGATCGGGAGAATCAATAATGTAAACAAGTCATGTCAAATCATAGTGGGTAACCCTCTGATTGTCTAAGGGTTAAAGTCCCTACAGTTCTAGGGCACTAGGGTTATTAGAATCTCCAAGTAGAGGTTGGCCCTAGTAGGGTTTTAGTCATGTCGAGATTAGTATAAATAGAGAGATGGACTCTATATTTATCACACATCACTCACACACTCAAGTGTAGCGCATAGTTGAGGAAGGAGAAGACACTGGGGCTAGACAAGAAGAAGATTACTGCTATCGGGAGTGCATCTTACTATTTTGGGGCTTTACATCTTGTGCTGATTCTATCTCTAAGGAATTTGCAAGGTTTTCTCCATTTATGGTTTCCCCGATGAAAAACAATGTGTTCATTGTCTCTTGTGTTTGATTACTATCCTTGTTATTCTCTTAGTTAAAGATCCTAATAATCCTAGCTTAATGTTGAAAAACTAACAAAGAGGTCATAAAACCCTAGTTCCATCTCATAACTTGTGAACCCTAGTTATAATATGCAATTTGTAGTTCATGAAACCCTAGTTGGTTTTCAATTTGAAAGTGTAGCCTAGGGCTATATGGCCTTTTGGTTTCTACTTAAATGATACTAACCAGTCTAATTTGATCTTCAAACCTAAAGAGTTCATAAAACCCTAGTTTGTAGTTCCATGTCTCAATATGTGAATATCATGCAATTGTTGTTCATGAAACCCTAGTTGGTTTAGGATTTGTACATGTACATGTGTTTCTACTTCCATCTCATAACCTGTAAAGAGTTCACTAAACCCTACCAACTACTATAACATAGCATAACATAACATAACATAACATACTAACATAATACCATTCTAACATACCATACCATACTAGCATACCATACCATACCCTACAATACTAACATCATAGTACATACCCTACAATACCCTATGATACTAACATCATACCATGTACTAACGTACCATACCATACCATACTAACATATAACATACCATACCATTCTAGTTCCATCACATAACTTGTAAAGAGGCCATAAAACCCTACTTCCATCTCATAACTTCTCAACCCTAGCTATATCATGCAATTGTAGTTCATGAAACCCTAGAATGAAATTGTAGTTCATGAAACCCTAGTATGAAAGTTTTAATGAGATTGTAGTTCATGAAACCCTAGCATGCAATGGTAGTTCATGAAACCGTAGGTGTGTTTCTCTTTTCCATCTCATAACTTATCAACCCTAGTTATATCATGGAATTGTAGTTCATGAAACCGTAGGTGTGTTTCTCTTTTCCATCTCATAACTTGTAAAGAGCTCATAAATCCATATTTCCATCTCATAACTTATCAACCCTAGTTATAGGATGCAATTTGTAGTTCATGAAACCCTAGTTGGTTTAGGATTTGTACAAGTACATGTGTTTCTACTTCCATCTCATAGCTTTTAAAGAGGTCACAAAACCCTAGTTCCATGTCATAACTTCTCAACAATAGTTATAGAATGCAATTGTAGTTCACAAAACCCTAGTTGGTTTTCAATTTGTACATGTACATGTGTTTCTACTTCCATCTCATAGCTTTTAAATAGGTCACAAAACCCTAGTTCCAAAGACATTAGCTCACAAAACCCTAGTTCCAAAGACTGCAATATCACCAAAGACATTAGCTCTTTTCTTTTTATCTTCTACAGGGTTGGAACCCTAATTCTACCTCCTTTTCCTTGACAACAAGAGCTATAGATTCTGCAAGACAAACATCAATTCCTCTAGTATTATATCTCCTTCTCCAAGGTTTACTTACATATATAAACCCTAGTGTCCTCATGCATATCCAAGTTTCATCATGTAATGCATTCCTCCTCTAGTTGTGTACCACATCTTCTTGTTCCCAATGCTCCTTGACATATGTGTTAGAGGTGGTTACAATGCTCCAATGCTTATCCTCAATATGTGTTCCAAGGTGGTGACTATGCTTATTTGTTATCCTCAACATGTGTGTGAAAGTGGTCACTATGGTCCAATATTTCACTTATTTTCATCCTAATATCACAAGGCAACCCAACAAAATAAACCCTAGTCTAAGTGTACATTAACACCATGAAAATCCATCCCTTTAGGTCACTCTTCCAAGCATATAACATATATAGAACAACTTATTACAACAAATTACAACATCAATAAATCTACTGAGAAAAACCCTAGTTTACGAAACCGATGCACAATGGAGTCACTGGGCCATGAAAACATGGTGGAGAGGGCCCACTAGAGGTAATGGCATGCTAGGAGACCAATGGAGTCAATGTCTCATCGACCCGACCTCCAGTTGTCGAGTTACGTCGAGTTGCAAGTCACATGAAAATTTCACTCACGGACACTTGGTCATTCTCAGTTTGGGAGAGAAAAACCAAACGGAGTAGCAAGATTGCATGTTGTTGGCTCCGACAGGTGTGTATGGCCAATGCCAACATGGGAACACCACCAAGGCTGGAATTATGGAGGGTTTTTCAGAGTTGACCCACTAATGCGAGAGTTACATTGAAGGAAACTGAGCAAAACCCTAGTTTACAAAACTGATGCACAATGGAGTCATTGGGCCATGCAAACATGGTGGAGAGGCCCCTTTAGAGGTAATGGCATGCTAGGAGACCAACAGAGTCCATGGATCATCAATCTGACCTTCAGTTTCTGAGCTATGTCGAGTTGCAAGTCGCATGAAAATGTCATTCAGGGACACTTGGTCACTCTTGGTCCAAGAGCAAAAAACCAAACAGAGTAGCAATATTGCATGCCGTTGGCTTCAACAGGTGTGTATGGAAAATGTCGACATGGGAACACCACCAAGACTGGCACGGTGGAGGGTTTTTCAAAGTTGACCCACCAATGCGAGAGTTGCATTGAAGGAAACTGAGAAAAACCCTAGTTTACGAAACCGATGCACAATGGAGTCACTGGGATATGCAAACATGATGGAGAGGGACCTCCAGAGGTAATGGCATGCTAGGATACCAACAGAGTTGACAAATCATAGATCCGACCTTCGATTGCTGAGTTATGTCGAGTTGCAAGTCGCATTAAAATGTCATTCAGGGACACTTGGTCACTCTCGGTCTGGGAGCGAAAAACCAAATGGAGCAACAAGATTGCATGCCATTGGATATGACAGGTGTGTATGGCCAATGCCAACAAGGGAAAACCATCAAGACTGGCACGGTGGAGGGTTTTTCAGAGTTGACCCACCAATGCGAGAGTTGCATTGAAGGAAACTAAGCAAAACCATAGTTTACGAAACCGATGCATGATGGAGTCACTGGACCATGAAAACATAGTGGAGAGGGCCCTCTAGAGGTAATGGCATGATGGGAGACCAACAGAGTTGACGGATCATCAATCCTACCTCCGGTTTTTGAGTTATGTCGAGTTGCAAGTCACATTAAAATGTCATTCAGGGACACTTGGTCACTCTCGGTCTGGGAATGAAAAACCAAATGGAGTAGCAAGATTGCATGACGTTGGCTCCAATAGGTGTGTATGGCCAATGCCTACATGGGAACACCACCAAGATTGGCATGGAGAAGGGTTTTTCAGAGTTGACCCACCAATGTGAGAGTTGCATTGAAGGAAACTGAGCAAAACCCTAGTTTACTAAACCGATGCATAATGGAGTCACTAGGCCATGAAAACATGGTGGAGAGGGCCCTCTAGAGGTAATGGCATGCCAGGAGACCAACGGAGTCAACGACTCTTCGATCCAACCTCCGGTTACTGAGTTATGTCGAGCTGTAAGTAGCATGAAAATGTCGTTCAGGGACACTTGGTAAGTCTTGATCCGGGATGAGATGCTAATTATTGGGCATGGTAAGAGAATTATTAAAAGGTTGAAGAAGGACTTGGGAATTCAATTTCCAATGAAGGCTTTGGGTCCGACACAACAAATATTGGGCATGAACTATATTTCTCCAAAAAAAGATAGAATAAATGTTACTTGGAAAGACATAATCCGAGTTGTCCTAGAAGACTTAAGATGGGTAAATTTAGTTATGGTATATGATAGAAACTATATCTCTTAAACATGATCAAATCTTTGACCTTTCTCTGTGTTATACCTTCTTCTTTCACATTCAATTCTAATTATTCAATCAAATAGAAGAAGGATAAAAACTTACTAGAATAGCAATTAAAATTTAGAGATGAAAGCATAATGTACAAGTCAAATACCATTTAACAATATTAGAGCAATTATTTTTTTATTAGTAGGTCGATGCAACACAAATTGGAGAGAAATTTGCAAAGATAGTGGTTTACCAGGAAGGACATGTAGAGAACAATATAAAGTGCGGAGTTAGCAAACTTGTGAAGGACATGATGTTGGTTTCCTAACACTATTTCCTCCATCCAATTTTGGAAAAACTTTAAACCTGAAAAGATGCAACACAATCCTAATGGAAGACCACAAAAATAAGAATGTTTCAGTTAGTTTCAATAATATCTTACTTTTGACCAATATTTTTATTACTCACATGCTTAAGCCTCTTGCACCACATTAGAAGTTTTTTCCAATATTAAATGGAAACCCAAAAACCTACTATGGATTGATCTTGTATTGTTTATCATAGCAATGATGCTAGGCATATATTTTAAACTTCTGTAGCAAAGGTAAGAGAAACATGGGTGAAATATTAAACCGGTGAAGGGTGTCTATTAAAGATACATGCATCAAACATTTTCACTTAAAAGTTACATTCAAATAATTCAATCTCTAATTAAAAAGAACATAAGGAATTGAGAATGCAAATGATGAAAATTTGTATTCTTGCATAGCTTTAGTGGCTAACAAGAAGTAGTGTGAAAGGGATGGAGAAAATAATCATTTGTCTCTAGTCAAAATAGTCAATTGTAGAGAATCGTGTGCTTGTGCAAGATAACACGTCAAAATCTGGATGCCAGTTCCATGAGTGATTGAAATTGATAGCTACTATTAAAAGACAAGACGATCATGATAACTTACTCCACTTTCTATGTGAACTCTGAAAAATCCTTTCCCTTTCCATCTATATCGATGTCATGTCTGAATACATAGCATGTATAAATGATTTTTGCCAAGATGGTGCATAAAACAGATCATACTTGGTAATAAGTATTTATACATGCTATATATTCAGACATGACATCGATATAGATGGAAAGGGAAAGGATTTTGCAGAGTTCACATAGAAATAAAAGTAAGTTATCATGATCGTCTTGTATTTTAATAGTAGCTGTCAATTTCAATCACTCATGGAACTGGCATCCAAGTGGAGTGTAAGCGCAATTACCCAATCTCATTCAATATAGCAAGTTGGATCCTCTTTGTTGCTAATTGCCTCCATCAATATCTCGTTCTCTGAATGAGGAAAGAAGTAACGTACCTTGGTTGAGTTCTCCGTTGACATTGTCTGTAGATGGATGTTCATGAAGTGATAGACCATAGAACCTGGTCTGTAACCCATGAATACATGCCCACTAGTTATTCTTGATTTCCCATCTAGTGTAAGATATTCACCCTCCACCACCATTGAGCCAATAGGAAATTCATTTCCTTCATCATCAATCAATGATCCGTTCAGGATTTGTTTACCTCGAATGCATCATGCCAAGCAATAATCCATGCCCCATTCATTGTCTTTCGGGGCAACAATTGCATATATGTGTCCTAGTTGTACAAGATATGAGATATGGTTGTAGTCTGTTGAAATTGCTGAATGACCCTCCTCTAAGTGGGTCGTTTCACTGACTACACGTGGGTCTACTACAAGTGACACACGATCCCAATCATCAACCCAATCCATGCATTCACATTCATCCCATTCACCACTGCTACAAGGGATGCAAATGTAAGCAAGTTTCCACGTCCATATTTCAAATAGGGGGTTGTTTGAGCTTCGAACCGAATGAAATCCACATGTTCCTTGTACTGTGCCGCAACTATAGGAACTTGATCGATCTATGTCAACCACATGCCAAAAATTCCTAACTAGCATTCCTACCACTTTAGTTCGGTTTGACATTGTTGCAGAGCACCATTGAACTATGGATTCTGCATCTTTGATATGGGGGTTTCTAGTAAACCTTGTGTCCTCCCTTCATAGTGCGGTATTGATGCATGCACCGGCCCCGTCATGCTCACCTTTGTTGTGCCCGGTATCAAAGTAGTTCCATATATGTGGCACATTATAAGTCTTATGTAACATATTCATCCATTGGAAGACTCAGGAATTTTTGAACTGGCCTGCACAACCATCTGACCATATCCAATGCTGATCCATATGTATATCTCCCTCCTTTAGTTGATCATAGAAAATTTGAAAACAGTGTATCACATAATGTAGATCATGGAATCTGTCATCACTTATGTAAAAGTTTGTCTCCTTCTGTATTATCCTGTTGTTAATGCTGCTCTCAGGGCCATGCCTATACCTAATATGTACCATGATGCTGACTTGGTCAAAATGGTAATATTGACTTTGAATTTCATTTTGTGGCTGAAGGGTGTAGTTTTCTGCAAAATCCACAATTGACAATATAGTCCCAATGGGAAAGCTGTCCCTACATTTTCTATACTGTTCATCCTGCCATCACGCTACATGCACATGTTGAACATACTGCTCAGTTTTCTTGTAGAACTCCATCAAAAAATCACATACCCGTACCTGTTTCCATGAAAACAAGCATTTTATTAGAATGTGACCTTTAAAGAATGTATATGTAGAAACTAAACATGTAAGAGGAAAAACATGCAATAATCATTTGCACCTATGACTTCACCAATGCAATCTTTTTACTTTCCTTCACACTATCTGATTGATAGGTTACGTACTTGAAGCTCTGCATCTCCATGCTCATATTTCCAAATTGATGCTCATCACTTCCATGAATGCAACAGTTCAAAAGAGCAAACCCACTGCACCTGGAACAATTCCCATATAGACATGATTTTCCATAGTATTTTTTTCCTTCATTCCTTGGACACATGATGCTGATGATAAAATCTCTCGATGCATTCAGTGGTATTATGGATTCATTGTAGGCCTACTCAAGGTTAGTATGCAAATCACAAAATATATGTTTATACATGTCATAAAAATATTCATATTCTACATGGTATCTACAACAGCATGTGTTTCGATCAATACATATAAAAATGTACCATGCTTTACTTTTCTCAAAGGACCTTTGGTCCAGGTTCAATTGCGTGTGCTCATTCTTAAATCTCTCATAGATTTCAATCTGTGTTGTGTCAAGTAAGTGTTTGACGTGGGGTTCATGTTCAATAGAACATTCTCTCAGCTTTAGCACATCTATTTGATTAGATGAAGGTCTAGTATGATCATGCCAGAACGTTTGTACTAATTCCTTAACATCTTCAATTAGCTTCATATCTCGACGAGGCAACCTGCCGACAAAATCCCAACACTCTTTTCCACCTGGAGTGTGCATATTTTCTCTTATAACAGAGTACTTCTGAATAGTTTTTCTATTTAATTTAAGTATCTAAGAAGTGTGTGAAAGGAGGTGACGTTTCCATGTGGACTTGCTTACAACTGATTCTGACAGCACACGACGAGCCGCACAAAGATCTTTAGTATGGGACGTCTTCCCAATCGCATTAAAAGAAGTTTGGAGATTTCTAACAATATGATTGTTAGCCTCTAAAATTCTAACCATCTTTATGCCTAAAATTCTCCTAATAACAACTAAACAATTTGAATTTAACAAACATAGTAATAATTGACATTTACCTGCATCACCTTAGGATTCAAAATATTCCTTCATTAATTTGTTACATTGCCAATCGATAGTGCATTTGGGAAACTTACCTTCAAGTCCTGACAGACAACTTTCATCCACATGGATATGTCTAGGAGTCCTTTTTCTTGCAGTAGACAGTCAAGGTAGGGAATGTGGACATGAGCTACGAATCCCAGGGATTCTTTATTGTGGTGCTTCATTCACATGTCGGTCCATATTGGGAGTGTGCTCGACATGGTTGTGGTATTCTTGGAGAGATTGAAAATTAATTATTTCTCCTAGGTCCAATGCTTCATACTCAGTGTCTCTCAATATGCCTATGTCTTCAAGAGCTTCAACATGGTTCATTGATGGATTGTTGGTTATAGACTCTGTTGATGTTGGAACTTGAGTTGGATCCGTTGGATGCAAACACTTCACCCGTGGTTCTGAAGTAGAGGTTGTTATGTCATCAACTTTGTTAGGATAGGTCGCAGTATCAATGGAAATGTCTTGACCATGTCTCACTCTCTCCATTTCCAACCTGGCCTTTTCTCTTACCTCATTTTCCTTTTTAATGGGAATATTCCTTCTATTTTTTCTTGCTCTGTTATGTGAGTTGCCCATATCCAAAAGTTTCTTTATCAAACCTATGAGGTCTACCCCTACATAAGAAGCAACAAATAAGGTATTAGTTCCATTATACAAGATACATGATGCGTTCCAACATAATTAACTAAATTACAGATATGTTAGTATGCTAATTATTGGCATTGATACATAAACATTGATTAAAGGTTTCTCTTTATGTTCAAACCAAATTTTCATTTCTATACTCTATTTGAGTCAAGTAAAGATAGTCAAGTTTGCAGGTATTATAGCTATATTATTTTGACTTCCTTTGTGTTCAAAAAGTATTGGAAGTCAAAAGAAGATGAGTGAACTTATGAGGTTGCAAATTCCTCGAAAAAAGGAGAAATCATTGAGGTAGAGGCATCCCTGTCAAGCTCAAAGGCATGTTATGATAAATCTAGCATGAAGAGGAGAGCATGGACAAGTTGGTGAACTGTTCAATATGGACCCTCTCCCATAATTGCTTCCAAGGTTTTTATACAAATTGAAGAGTCTCAATAGAGAACCTCATCTATGCCATCCGTGTGGGAAATCAAAATATATTCATGTGCAAATGATTATTGGTTTGCATTGCATACTTCATCTTGTATAAAGAATATGGACTACTTGGTGAACTATTCAATATGGACCCTCTCCCATGATTACTTCAAAGGTTTTTTTAAAATTGAAGAGTCTCAAGAGATAACTTCATCTATACCATCATTGTGTGAAATCAAAATATATTCATGTGCAAATGTAAATTAGTTAACATTGCATACTTCATCTTGCATGGAGAATATGAGACTTGTTTAGATGTGAAGTTGGGATTTGTTCTTGTGAAATTAAATGTTGTCTATGAGAGAGATATTGTTGTATGCATATCATAAAACATAAATCAATGAAATGTTCTGAAATCTTGTGAATTAAAACAATTATTTACAATTCACCATACCTATTCAAAATGATCTCTTCTTGCAATGAAAACTTGTAGTGTGAATCTTTCCACTAACTTCCAAGACCACTGAATATGTTTGTTAGATTCCAAGAGTGAGCTTCTATAGAATAGATCAAAGAGTGGTGATGTATTGTGAGCCAAATTGCACAGTTCAGGAGCACAAAACACATGAACAACAAAAGAAAACCCGTGAAAATTGGTAGCAATCCTGGGAATCCAGATCTTTGTTTTTTAACCTACTAATAGGTGTGTGCACACATCTTTAATCACGCGCATGCATGTAAAAGACCGTGCGTGCGCATTGACGTGCACACAAAATCAAATGTGTGTGAGCCCCTGCCTAACATTTAGAGCATTTACTCACTAATGTTTATTTCATTTAATGACTAATGTTATTTAACAACAACTTCACATTCATGATTATTTCGAGTATTTTACAATATAGTCTAAAACCTATCATCATCATCACCACTACAATATAGTCTAAACCTATCATCATCATCGTCATCCTCATCCTCATCATCCTCGTCATCATCACCATCATTGTTCATCATCATCATCATTGTCATCATCATCATCATCCTCATCCTCATCCTCATCCTCATCCTCATCATCATCATACTCATCCTCATCATCATCACCAACATTATTCATCATCGTCGTCATCATCATCATCATCATCATCATCACCATCATTGTTCATCATCACCATCATTGTTCATCATCATCATCATCGTTGTTGTCATCCTCCTCCTCCTCCTCATCATCCTCATCATCATCATCGTCATAGTCATCATCCTCATCATCATCATTGTCATCCTCCTCCTCCTCCTCATCATCATTGTTCATCCTCATCATTCCATTGCAAATGATTGAAATTAAAATCAAAGCAAAGTTTCAACTAAACCTATCATCATCATCATCATTGTTCCTCATCATCCTCCTCCTCCTCCTCCTCCTCCTCCTCCTCATCATCACCATCATTATTCATCATCATTGTCATCATCATCATCATCATTGTCATCATCCTCCTCATCATCATCACCAACATTGTTCATCATCAACATCATCATCATCATCATCATCCTCATCCTCATCCTCATCCTCCTCATCCTCATCCTTATCATCATCATCACCACCATAATTATTCATCATCATCATCATCATCGTCATCATCATCATCATCCTCCTCCTCCTCCTCCTCCTCCTCATCATCATCGTCATCATCCTCCTCCTCCTCCTCATCATCATCCTCATCCTCCTCCTCCTCCTCCTCATCATTGTTCATCATCACCATTCCATTGCAAATGATTGAAAATAAAATCAAAGCAAAGTTTCAACTAAACCTATCATCATCATCATCATCATCATTGTTCCTCATCATCGTTGTCATCGTCATCATCATCATCCTCATCCTCATCATCGTCATCATCATCATCATCACCATCATTGTTCATCATCATTGCCATTGTCATTGTCATCATCATCATCATCATCATCCTCATCCTCTTCATCATCATAGTCATCATCCTCATCACCATCATTGTCATCATCCTCATCCTCATCATCATCACCAACATTCTTCATCATCGTCATCATCATCATCCTCATCATCGCCATCATCCTCATCCTCATCCTCATCATCATCATCACCATCATTGTTCATCATCATCATCATCATTGTCATCATCATCCTCCTCCTCCTCCTTATCATCATTGTTCATCATCATCATTCCATTGCAAATGCTTGAAAATAAAATAAAATCAAATTTTCAACTAAACTTATCATCATCGTCATCATTGTTCCTCATCATCGTCATCATCATCATCATCACAACCATCCTCATCCTCATCCTCATCATCATCATCATCACCACCACCACCATAATTGTTCATCATCATTGTCATCATCATCATCATCTTCATCATCATCCTCATCCTCATCATCATCATAGTCATCATCCTCATCATCATCATTGTCATCATCTTCATCGTCATCATCCCCAACATTGTTCATCATCGTCATCGTCATCATCATCATCTTAATCTTCATCATCATCATTATCCTCATCATCCTCATCCTCATCATCGTCATCATCATCACCATCATTGTTCATCATCATCATCATTATCCTCATCATCATCATCATAGTCATCATCCTCATCATCATCATAGTCATTCTCCTCCTCCTCCTCCTCATCATCATTCCATTGCAAATGCTTGAAAATAAAATCAAAGCAAAGTTTCAACTAAACCTATCATCATCATCATCATCATCATCATTATCATTGTTCCTCATCATCATTGTCATCATCCTCATCCTCCTCCTCCTCCTCCTCCTCCTCCTCCTCATCATCATCATCACCATCATCATCATCATCATCACCATCATTGTTCATCATCGTCATCATCATCGTCATCCTCTTCATCATCACAGTCATCATCCTCATCATCATCATTGTCATCATCATCCTCATCATCATCATCACCAACATTGTTCATCATCGTCATCCTCCTCCTCCTCCTCCTCCTCCTCATCATCATTATCACCATCATTGTTCATCATCATCATCATCGTCGTCGTCATCATCATCATCATCATCATCCTCATCATCATCATCATAGTCATCATCATCATTGTCATAATCCTCCTCATCCTCATCATCATTGTTCATCATCAACATTCCATTGCAAATGCTTGAAATTAAAATCAAAGCAAAGAGGTTTCTATCATCATCATCTTCATTGTTCCTCATCGTCGTCATCATCATCATCATCCTCATCCTCCTCCTCCTCCTCCTCATCATCACCATCATTGTTCATCATCATTGTCATCGTCGTCATCATCCTAATCCTCATCATCATCATCATAGTCATCATCCTCATCATTGTCATTGAAATCATCCTTATCATCATCATCATCATCATTATTTCTCATCATCGTCAGCATCGTCATCATCCTCATCATCATCTTCATCATCATCACCATCATTGTTCATCATCATAGTCATCATCCTCCTCCTCCTCATCATCTTCGTCATCAACATCATCATCCTCATCATTGCAATCATCATCATCATCATAATCATTGTCATCATAGTAATAGTCATCGTGATCGTCATCACCATCATTGTTCATCATCATAGTCATTATCATCCTCCTCCTCATCATCATTGTCGTCATCAACATCATCATCCTCATCATCGTAATCATCATCATCATCATCATCGTCGTCGTCGTCATCATACTCATAGTCATTGTGATCCTCATCCTCATCCTCATCATCATCACCATCATTATTCATCCTCATCCTCATCATCATCATCATAGTCATCATCATTGTCAGCATCCTCCTCCTCCTCATCATAGTCATCATCCTCATCATCATCATTGTCATCATCCTTGTCCTCCTCATCATATTCATCATCCTCATTCTATCATCATTGCCATCATCCTCCTCCTCCTCATCATCATTGTTCATCATCATCATTCCATTGCAAATGCTTGAAAATGAAATCAAAACAAAGTGTTTACTTAACAAATGCGCACACGTGTCCGTCATGCATGCGTACAAAGTAGCACGATCGCGCTTTTAGTGCGTGCGCACAAAGTAGCGTGATCACGCTTCTAGTGCGTGTGCGTTATGTTTTAAACTACGCATGCGCATGATTTAAATTTGGAATTTTGGCGGCACCTTTTTTCCAACCAATGAGGTGGATGACTTGGTTGCTTTGGTTTTAGGTTCGGGTTGCCCAACCAAGTGGTTTGGACTGTATTATGACATAAAAACTTGTTTTGTACCACTTCTCCTATTTCATGCATGATTTTCCATATGCCACGCTTGTCCACTGTTAATGAAAATTCGCACACTTGTGTAACTCTATCTGTAGATTCTGAATATGTAATTTTTATTTAAATCTATTATCTTTTTCTATTTTTTATTTAATTTTAAAGGGACTAACGTCAATCTAACATAAAAGGTAGGCTATTTGCTTCGGCTATAACTTTTGATTGGCTCACCTATTTAGAAAACGGAAAAGAACTTGCACAAGGAGACACAAAGACCTACATCCTAAAAATAATATCGTTCATTGACTATGTTAAGACCAAGATGTGGTGGACCAACGCTCGACCTTGTCATTTTAGGGCGTCACTGACTTCCTTAATTTGAAAAATAAAAAATATAACATAAATAAATATGGAAAAATAACGCTGTACTAGACAAACCTGTTATCTACAACTCCATATAATTTTTTTCACAAAATTCCACCATTTGCATACCAAACGAGTAGACCAACGCAAAAACATATTATTATTTTTTGGGAAAAATATAACATACCAACCTTAGAAGAACCTTGTTCTTTGGGATTTATGCTTAGTTTCCATAAATAAAAGTTATATATTCCGGAAGGTAATCCGATTGTCCACGCTTCATATTCTTACACCATATTCCTAAAATTTGTGTAGGTACCTCTAATATTGCTTTTTGACGTTCAAATTTATGTTTTTCCAGAAGTCCATTGCAATGAATGCATCATAAGTGACCAGCATTAGCTTGCACTAGGCCACAAGCAAATTATTTTTACATTTATGACAGAGAAAATATTAAACTCCTTGTATGACCCATGGTAACTATGCTGCGTTCTGCCTCTTGCTGAGCCATGGCCTTATCTTGAACTGTTAAAGGTTGGTTTTAGTCTTTTTGGGGTTTTTTTCATCTTTTACACATAAAATTATTTTCATTACATATCTTTGTTTTCTTGGAAGTGGAGCATCCGAATGTCTCTTAAACATTTATTTTAATCGTGCTTTAAGAAATACTTACTGTTAAATCAAATATAATTACATGTGTACATTTAATTGTACATTTGAAAAATAGTTAAATTAAAGTAGTTAAAGTAGGTTTAATGTGCATATTTAAACAGAGATGAACTTAATATTTATGTTCTAAATTTTCTGTTCCAAAAATGAAAACATATATAAATAATAAAATGAGGCATAAATGCTTCATACTACTTTGCCTATGCAAATGATGCAACTTGCATAAACATATATCACCAAGGTTAAGGAAAGAAAATTGATTACATAAAATCCAACAAGCATAAAAGTCCAACTTTCCTGAAATAGTTATCCTATAACATTAAATGAGAGAAAACGGCATTCAACATTTTATATCAACTTAAAAAACTCAAATTTTATTTTAAATTAATTAGACAATGATGAGCTTAAATTTTGTTTTAAATTAATTAGACAATTATGTTATAACTTTAAATACTTGCATAAACATATATCACCAAGGTTAAGGAATGAAAATTGATTACATAAAATCCAACTAACTATCATAAAAATTCAATTTTCCTCAAATAGTTACTATATAACATTAAATGAGAGCAAAATACATTAAACATTTTATATCAATCTAAAAAGTTCAAATTTTATTTTAAATTAATTAAACAATAATAAATTTAAATTTTATTTTAAATTAATTAAACAATTATGTTATAACTTTAAAACATTTAGTTGGATATATTCATAACATTTATTTCACCCAGAGCACATACTCACAAATATACACTTTTAAGAGCTGATTAGATATAAAAAGGAGAGAAGAACGAAGGCAACTTACTCGTCCTGGCTTGCAAACTCGCAGATCTTTCCTGTTTGAGAGAAAATGATAAGAGCGACTTCAGCATCACAGAGAACAGAAAGCTCGAATGGTCTTTTTTGAGCAATCCGTTCTTGCGTACGAACCACCTGAACACGCACGCAACTGCAGCAACAGAATCGTGGCAGATTTTGATTGAAAGAAAAGAAAGATAAGTGATGAATTGTGATTGGTTGTATTTGCAATGACGACGAAATGAATTGTGTTTCCAAAAAGAAAAACACCTACGACATAATTAGTAACAAGAGGATAATTAAGTAAATGTTAGTTACATAAACATATATTTTTATTATTACAATTTTAAATATTTAAATAAATGTTAAATATGTTTATTATTAATTATTAAAGTAATAAAAACTTTAAATAAATATAAAAACTTAATTTTTGAAAATTATAAATATTTTTAAACTATGTTATTAAAACTTTAAAAATACGAAAAATGATTTAAATTAATGAAATATAAACAACATTCTAAAGTTATAAATTAGATTAGTTTATTATAAATAAAATATCATTTTAATGATATAAAAACTTGAAACATAGATTGTGATATAACAATGGCCTCCTTTGTACGTAGATTTAAGGTTATTATTTGATGAAATTTGAATTTAAAAATAAATTGGTTCAATTTGAAGGGAGTTAGTGATTTCAAAAGAATTTAAATATTAATCAAGTTCATAATTAGAAGAAAATAATAGAGAGAAATTTAATATGGACATTTAGATCAATAATATATAATTGTATTTAGTTATTGTGTTGTTTAGATGTGCAATGGAATCTTTAAAAAATGTGGTTTTAATTTAATTAAATTTAGAAATTTGTTTATTAATGCTATTATCAAAGAATACAAGATGTAAAGACAATAAGGGAAAGGTGAAAGTATCATTATTGGGAGCAAATAAAATTGAGAAGAAAAAGGAAACAAAAATAATAATTGGAAACTATTGACCCAACAAGATGAGGAACAATGAAGAAGATTAAGAAGAAGGAGCTTTCCCAAACATGTTTTTTGGAAAGACGATTCTAGTATTCAAGGCCACAAACAAATGTGTGATGGGTGTGAGGCCATGGAAGTCATTGGCTCTATGATTCCTTGTGGGTGTATCATCTTGGCATGGAATTAGCTAGTCATGGGGCATTTTCCTAAGTAGTGTTAGAAGGATGGAAGTAAGAGGTAATCAAGTTGGTGCATGTCAATCTTGGGCACTTTCCTCTAGTAAGCCATCAACAAAGGTCAAAAATCTATCGAGGGAAGAGGGATTAGCATATATGACCTCACAATCTACGAGTCAAGAGAGAACCAAGTGATTATCACTAAAGAGACAAAATAATCATCCTATGATTTCATAGGAGGGAGATTATCTTAATGCAAAATGGGGGCCTGAGTTTTAGGCCCGAGGGAGCATATCTAAGAAATAGAGTGCTCCTAAGGATTATGGTGTTTTGACTTAATGTGAAGCTAGTGAGAGTGAATTTTGAGCTAGAGGGGAGGGAACCTCATGCTACAAACTAACTAGATTTTTGTGTACCCTGAGGGTTAGATGAGCCCATCACTATTGTGGAGATATACATTTGAATAGTGGTAAAGTTTGGAAGAAAATGATTGTTTAGGTTCATACAATGTGGATTGAAAGTAGGCTCTATAAATATTAGTACACATACCTTGTTTACCTCAACTTTGAAGAGATCAAGGGAATCTATTGAAAAGCTATGGCAGAGTGGCCTACCAAATATATCAAGGTCAATGAGGTGAAGTAATTAAGACACTCTCTCATAAAAACATGAATCGATCCCATGTTTTAATTGCTCCACTCTATGAATTTCTCATATATACGAGCATGTGTTCATCGTCAACACACAAAATATCATTTAATAAATTAGTGGAGTTGCACCAAATTATGCAAAAATGATAACACAAGGAATTGATCTCTTGGCATAAAGATGTCTGGATAACATCGTGACAATCACTCTCTCTATCTTGTTTTAGTAGATACTCCCCTAAGGTTTGTTCCCCAAACCTCACACCCATACAAGGGGGAAGGTGTGATGAATCGAATATTCTATCAAATATCCAAAAACTAAAGTTGAAAACATTGTTTTTCAGGCGTGGCAAGAGTGGTGTATCCCTTCCTTACTCTAGCCTCTACTATTGGATCTAAGCTAAATCGTGGTATGGGGAAGATGCCCCCAAACTATACATATGGAGAGACTATTTCAACCCTCTCACCTTTGTAAGTAAGATTCACATTGTTTGCCTCCATTTTAAGGATGTCAATGATCATGACTTTTGTTCTCCCCATCAGGGTTGGAATTTCAACTCCAACCAGCCCATCAAATTTGATTGGTATAGGTAAGTTTTATCTATATTTGATGGTTAGGTTTTAACTGTATAATTATCTCTTACTTTATTTGTTTTTATATAGTTTATTATAAGAAAATATCATTTTAATGATATAAAAACTTGAAACATAGATTGTGATATAACAATGGCCTACTTTGTAAGTAGATTTAAGGTTATTATTTGATGAAATTTGAATTTAAAAATAAATGGGTCCAATTTGAAGGGAGTTAGTGATTTCAAAAGAATCAAATATTAATCAAGTTTATAATAAGAAGAAAATGATAGAGAGAAATTTAATATGGACATTTATATAAATAATATATTATTGTATTTGGTTTTTGTGTTGTTTAGATGTAAAATGGAATCATAAAAAAATGTGGTTTTAATTTTATTAAATTTAGAAATTTGTTTATTAATGCTATTATCAAAGAATACAAGATGTAAATACAATAAGGGAAAGGTGAAAGTATCATTATTGGGAGCAAATAAAATTGAGAAGAAAAAAGAAACAAAAATAATAATTGGAAACTATTGACCCAACAAGATGAGGAACGATGAAGAAGATTAAGAAGAAGGAGCTTTCCCAAACATGTTTTTTTGGAAAGATGATTCTAGTATTCAAGGCCACAAACAAATGTGTGATGGGTGTGAGGCCATGAGAGTCATTGGCTCTATGATTCCCTGTGGGTGTATCATCTTGGCATGGAATTAGCTAGTCATGGGGCATTTTCCTAAGTAGTGTTAGAAGGATGGAAGTAAGAGGTAATCAAGTTGGTGCATGTCAATCTTGGGCACTTTACTCTAGTAAGCCATCAACAAAGGTCAAAAATCTATCGAGGGAAGAGGGATTAGCATATATGACCTTAGAATCTATGAGTCAAGAGAGAACCGAGTGATTATCACTAAAGAGACAAAATAATCATCCTATGATTTCATAGTAGGGAGACTATCTTAAAGCAAAATGAGGGCCTCAGTTTTAGGCCCGAAGGAGCATATCTAAGAAATCCTAAGGATTATGGTGTTTTGACTTAATGTGAAGCTAGTGAGAGCGAATTTTGAGCTAGAGGGGAGGGAACCTCATGCTACAAACTAACTAGATTTTGGTGTACCCTGAGGGTTAGATGATCCCATCACTATGTTGGAGATATATGTTTGAATAGTGGTAAAGTTTGGAAGAAAATTATTGTTTAGGTTCATACAATGTGGACTGAAAGTAGGCTCTATAAATATTAGTACATATACCTTGTTTACCTCACCTTTGAAGAGATCAAGGGAATCTATTGAAAAGCTATGGAAGAGTGGCCTACCAAATATATCAAGGTCAATGAGGTGAAGTAATTAAGACACTCTCTCATAAAAACATGAATCGATCTCGTGTTTTAATTTCTCCACTCTATGAATTTCTCATCTATGTGAGCATGTGTTCATCGTCAACACACAAAAGATCATTAAATACATTAGTGGAGTTGCACCAAATTATGCAAGAATGATAACACGAGGAATTGATCTCTTGGCATAAAGATGTCTGGATAACATCATGACAATCACTCTCTCTATCTTGTTTTAGTAGATACTCCCCTAATATTTTTCCCCAAACCTCACACCCATATAAGGGGGAAGGTGTGATGAGTCGAATATTCAATCAAATATCCCAAAACTAAAGTTGAAAAAAATGTTTTTTAGGGGCGGCAAGAGTGGTGTATCCCTTCCTTACTCTAGCCTCTACTATTGGATCTAAGCTAAATTGAGGTATGGGGAAGATACCCCCAAACTATACATATGAAGAGAATATTTGAACCCTCTCACCTTTGTAAGTAAGATTCACATTGTTTACCTCCATTTAAGGATGTCAATGATCATGACTTTTGTTCTCCCCATCAAGGTTGGAATTTCAAATACAACCAGCCCATCAAATTTGATCGCTTCATCATATTTTTCAAACATTTTAGAATTTTAAGCAGGGTCTTTGACTGGTTTAGGTAAGTTTTAATTGTATTTTACAAGTAATTTTTAACTGTATAGTTATCTCCTACTTTGTTTGTTTATATACCTTTTAACTAATTATTTTCTAAGTTCTATTATAGTACTTTATAATAGAACTTAAGTCCTATTATAGTACTTTATAATAGAACTTAAGTCCTATTATAAGACGATTCTAGTATTCAAGGACACAAAGAAATATGTGATGGGTGTAAGGCCATGGGGATCTTTGGCTCTATGATTCCTTGTGGGTGTATCATGTTGGCATAGAATTAGCTAGTCGTGGGGAATTTTCCTATGTAGTGTTAAAGGGATGGATGCAAGAGGTAATTAAGTTGGTGCATGCCAATCTTGGGAACTTGCCTCTAGTAAGCCATCAACAAAGGTCAAACATCTATCGGGGGAAGATGTATTAGCATATTTGAACTCACAATCTATGAGTCAAGAGATAAGTTCCAAGTGATTATCACTAAAGAGACAAAAGAATCATCCTATGATTTCATAGTAGGGAGACCATCTTGGTGCAAAATGGAGGATTGAGTTTTAGGCTTGAAGGAGCATATCTAAGAATTAGAGTGATCCTAAGGATTATGGTGTTTTGTCTTAATGTGAATCTAGTGGGAGAGAATTTTGAGTTTGAGGTGAGGGACCCTCAAGCTACAAAGTAACTATATTTTAGTGTACCTTGAGGGTTAGATGAGCCCATCACTATGTTGGAGATATAAGTTTGAATAGTGGTGAAGTTTGGAAGAAAAGTATTGTTTAGGTTCAGACAATGTGGAATGAAAGTAGGCTCTATAAATCTTATTACAAATACTTTGTTTAGCTCACCTTTGAATAAATCTAACAACATGAATCAATCCCATGTTGTAATTGCTCCACTTTATGAATTTTCCATCTATGTGAGCATGTGTTCATCGCCAACATAGGAAATATCATTAAATAAATTAGTGGAGTTGATCCAAATTCTGTAAGAATGATAACAAGAGGGATTGATCTCTTGGCATAAATATGTTTGATTAACATCGTGACAAGCACTCTCTCTATTTTGCTTTAGTAGATACTCCCCTAAGGTATGTTCCCCAAACCTCACACCCATACAAGAGGGAAGGTGCGATGAATCAGATATTCAATCAAATATCCCAAAACTAAAGTTGAAAACATTGTTTTTCAATGGTGGAAAGAGTGACACATCTCCTTCCTTAGTCTAGCCTCTACTATTGGAGCTAAGCTAAATCGTGGTATGGATAAGAGGCCCCCAAAATATACATATGAAGAGAATATTTCAAACCTTTCACATTGTTTTCCTCCATTTTAAGGATGTCAATTACCATGACATTTGTTCTCCCCATTAGGGTTAGGATTTTAAATCCAACCATCCCATCAAATTTGATGGCTTCATTAGAATTTTCAATCATTTTAGAATTTTAAGTAGGATCTTTGACTGGTATATGTAATTTTTATTTGTATTTGATGGGTAGGTTTTGTTGAATTTTTAATGGTTATATCAGATCTTAAAACATTTAGCATTATAGTAGCATAACCATAAGCCAAAATATCACTGAAAGAGAGACAAGCACAACCATACAACAAGAACACAAATATTTATCCTAGGAAAACCCTAAAGGGAAAAACCCAGCAAAAGCTTCCTCAATATAGATGGCCCAAAAGATAAAAGATAAAACCAACAAGGAGATCAAAGCCTGATCCTCCTCCTTCTTCGACTACTTCTCTCTTCTCCACTAATGCACTACACAAGTGAGAGTGTGTGTCTCAAATGAGGAGCACCAAACATCTATTTATATTCATCCATTCACTTTAATAATTAAATCCGACATGTAGGCTCGAGTTAATCATGTAGGCTCGAGTTACACATGTAGGCTCAAGTAACCACACTGGGGTGCTAATGACCCACCTTTACAGTTAGAGGGGACTACCTCGTGACTCTTATTAGTTCTTTCAATTAGAAGCATCGAGGTACAAATTAATACAAGTGGTTTTCCTGGTAGGACCATCGTGGAGCACAAAAATATACATATAGAATATTCTTTGAAGTTACAATATTTCAACACTCCCCCTTAATGAGAAGGGTATTCTACAACAACATCAACAACAACAATAGTAGGAGAGAGATAGAGGACATCATCAACATCATCAGGGTAACAAATCTATAAATCATTGGAAGCTTTTCAACATCATGTAGGCTTCATCTTCAAACTTCAGTCTTCAGTAATAGAAACATTTTGACTATTTTGATCAGCAACAACTTCTTCAGCATTTTGTCTTTTTGAACATCATCATCATCATCATCATCATATTCTAATCTTTTAATCAGCAATATCAACAATATCATCATCAGCACTTTGAACTTTCGAACAACAACATCATCATCATCATATTCTGATCTTACGATTAGCAACATCAACAACATCATCATCAGCACTTCGACCTTTTGATCAGCAACAAAATCTTCAATACTTTGACCTTTCGATCAATAGCAACATCTTCAGCACTTTGACCTTTCGATCAGCAACAACTTCAGCACTTTGACCTTTCGATCAACAACAACATCTTCAACACTTTGACCTTTCGATCAGCAGTGACATCATCATCAAAGCATCATCATCAAAACATCGTCATCATCATACTCTGATCTTTCTATCAGAAACATCATCATCATCACACTCTAATATTTCGATCAGAAACATCATCATCATCACACTCTGATTTTTCAATCAGAAACATCATCATCATCATACTCTGATCTTTCGATCAAAAACATCATCATCATCATCATACTCTGATCTTTCGATCATAAACAATCATCATCATTAGCAACAATCTGCAAAAGACAAAGAAGTATTTGGATCTCTTTTGGACTTAAAGTCCAGGGATGATGCAATCCTACCACATTCTCGACAACCGAATTTACCGGATCCATTCTGAACCGAAGTTCAAGGATGATACAATCCTGCCACCTTCTCGATGACCGAAGTTCACCGTATCCATTCTGAACCAAAGTTCAAGGATGATACAATCCTGCCACCTTCTCGATGACCGAAGTTCACCAGATTCGTTCTGAACCGAAGTTCAAGGATGATACAATCCTACCACCTTCTCGATGACTAAAGTTCACTGGATCCATTTTGAACTAAAGTTCAAGGATGATACAATCCTGCCACCTTCTCGATGACCGAAGTTCACCTAACCCATTTTCAACTGAAGTTCAAGGATGATACAATCCTGCCACCTTCTCGATGACCGAAGTTCACTGGATCCATTCTGAACCGAAGTTCAAGGACGATACAATCCTGCCACCTTCTCGATGACCGAAGTTCACCGAATCCGTTCTGAACCGAAGTTCAAGGATGATACAATCCTACCACATTCTCGATGACCGAAGTTCACTGGATCACTTCTGGACATATGTTCCAGGATGATACAATCCCTCTTTAGTCTCGAGGTCTGAGGTCCCCAGATCTCTTTAGGGTAAGTGCCCAAGGATGATACAATCCCACTACATTCTCGAGGAGGGAAGTCACCGGATCCATTATGAACATATGTCCTGGGATGATACAATCCCTCTTCATTCTCGAGGACCGAGGTCACCGGATCACTTTAGAGCAAATGCCTAGGGATGATACAATCCCACTACAACACCACTACTCCCCCTTTCGAGGAAGGTCTTTCCAAACAAGAACAAGCTTGTCTCGAAAGTGTTTGAACTTTACCCGAGATAGAGGCTTTGTTAACACATCATCATCTACATCTTCAGTATGTGGATACTGAACTATCACCATCTATATCTCCAGTATGTGAATACTGAAAGCATCATCATTTATATCTTTAGTATAGAAATACTGAAAGCATCATCACCTCTATATTCAGTATAGAAATATGGAATCACCATCATCTTCATCTACAATATGTAAATACTAAAACATCATATATATCTTCAGTATGGGAATACTGAAATCATCATCATCTATATCTTCAGTATGGGAATACTGAAACATCATCATCTCTATATTCAGTATAGAAATACTGAATCACCATCATCTGCATCTACAGTATGTAAATAATGAAACATCATCATCTGCATATTATCTCGTATATAGAAATACTGGATTTCTATGTGTTACAACAGAACACAAGGTTCTCTATCATCACAACTTTGGTTATCACACAGAATCATTGTAGAGACCTGATATCAGCTTTCGAAGCCATATGGCTTCACAACTTAGCAGAGCAATTTGCTATGTATTCTGCTTCAGCCGTGCTAAGAAAAACACTGGACTGTTTCTTGCTAAACCATGAACTCATAGCAGACCCCAAACAAAAGCATCTACCTGATGTGCTTTTCCTGTCTGAGATACTTCCAACCCAATTTGCATCTATATAGCCATACAATCTGTAGTCATGGTTTCCATCATAGTATAGACCAAAGTCTATAGTCCCTTTCAGATATCTCATCACATGTTTTGTAGCTATTTGGTGAACACGTCTAGTTGAACTAGATACTGACTCAAGGTGTTCATAGAAAAACAAATGTCTGGTCTGGTATTTGTTAAATACATTTAACGACCCAATAATATGTCTGTATTGAGTCACATCCACTAAATCTGATGAGTCATCAGCTAACAACTTCAAGTTGGAATCCATGGGTGTGGCCATGGCTTTGTATTCCAACATATCAAATCTTTTCAATATCTCTACAACAAAGTTCCCTAGTTGAGAAAGATTCCTTCTGAATTTTTCCATACTTCCAGACCTTGGAAATAATGCATTAACCCAAGGTCTTTCATCTAAAATTCTTCAGCGAGCTTCTTCTTGCATTCTACAATCTGTTTCTCATTCCCTGTCAGGAATAGATTATCCACATACAGTAATAGTATGACATGTTCATCTTCTATAACCTTGAAGTAAAGGTTAGGATCAACTTTACTCTTGGTAAATCCCATGCTCGACAGGAAACTATCTATCCTTTCATACCAAGCTTAAGGATCTTGTTTAAGGACATAGAGGGCCTTCTTCAACTTGCATACATGACTCCATCTATCTTCAAATTCAGATCCTTGTGACTATTCTATGTATACTTCTTCTTTAATCACACCATTCAGAAAAGTTGTTTTCACATCCATCTGGTGTAAGTCCCACTTCATCATGGATGCAAGTGTCATGATAGCTCTAATCAAAGTATACCGTGCTACTGGGGAAAATGTTTCTTCATAATTAATTCCCTCTTTCTGATAGAAACCTCTAGCCACAAGTCTTTCCTTACTTCTATCTGCAACATATTTGATCTTGCAAATCCATTTGGAAGATACCACATTCTTGCTTTCTAGTTTGAGTACTATATCCCAGAAATCTTTCTAGTATTATTTCATCATAACATCTTCCATGAGTTCGTCTTTTCAGGTCATCAACATATCCTAGTCTTCTGCATTCAACCTTGAAGGTTGGAACCCACTTTACTCTTAGTAAAGTCTCGATCCATCAGGAAGTTGTCCATCATGTCGTACCATGTCAAACTTAGATATCTTCTGTAGTCACTCCCCCTGAAGTGGAGTATCATCTTCCCTCTTTATTCTGTATAGGTGGTTCTATGCTTGATATATACTTTTCAATAGAGTATGTCATGTCATAGTCTATTCTTTCTGAGGTAAATTACGAACCTTTCTTTGTACACTTGTTCTTATAGATCCATATGGAAGATAATACGTACCTCCCTTTATGTCTCGAAACCATATCAAATACATCATTCCTCATGAGCAATTGTTACTTTGATCATAGCTTCTTTCATAGCCATGGTGGTCTTCATCCTTCGGGGTGGATCTACCGCTCTTTGAAGCTCTTTCCTTCGTCATGATGTCTCTGACCCTGGGAGATTTAGATTCATGTTTATTGAATTGTCATCACTTGTTCTTCAGAACAAGTTTCATCCTTCTTTTCTTGTAGGTGGTTGTACAAGACCTTTCCTACAATTCAAATGCACTAGTTGCATGGTTAGAACTATTTCATAGAACATATACATAACGGCAAATTCTTATGCATCATGCAACTATTTAGCCAATACAATATTCATCCATATCTCATGAAAAATTTCTAGATGACATCATTGATATTGTGTGCTAATCCAATATGTCAGCAAGGAGGTTTCATTTTAGATAAGTAGAAATGGAGAGGTGTATAGCACCATGAGCTACTTAATCATCACATGCATATTGTCATTAATGCAAACATTCTATCATGCATAACACATCAACTGAATACAAAACAATATCATGAAATGACAATTGAATACTTATCTTTTATTTGTTTCATGGGTAGACTCCTTCTTGATCATTCTTCTTCATCATCTTCTTCATTCATGAAATCATCATTTCTTATCCAAATGATAAGATGGATAAGAGGTTCTTCAAGAATTGAGTTCTTCATATTCCTCATCGATTGAGGGATCTTCTTTGAATGGTGAGAGCTTGATCTTCCCATATTTTCTTCTCTTCTTATGAGTCGAGCTTCTTCTTCTTCCTAGAGTTTGTTGAAAGTAATCACTTCCTTCTAGCACACATTCCTTGAATGAATGAATCCTATGATCCAGGGAGACCATTTAAGGTTGCTATCACCACTTCTGCATTCTCCACTTCTTCTTCTATCGCTTCAAGTTGTTCTGCATTCTGGATCTTCACATTCTTCAACTATTTTCTCAAATCCATCTTCTGATTTATGTTGTTATCTTCAAATAGATTGATTAAGGGATCAAACAACTTCAGTGTCTTTAGGGAAGACACTTGTGGTACAAGTTGATCCATGATTGAATCAACAATGATCTTCTTGGCCTTAATCAAGTTCTTCTTGTGTAAGGATTTGAGCCTCATCTCCCTCTAGAACTGGAACCTCTCTACTCATGTAGGTATCTAGTTCATTTTATTTAGAGAGATCAAATAATTCCATGCTTGGAATTTGTCAACTTCACCAAGCTTATCATCAAGCTGATCAGAACCTCAAATGGAAATAGCAAAAGATTAGATCTTACCGATTTGAGGTGTCCGTCCTGGTTCTGGAGCTAGCTGATCTAGGGTTTGTCAGAGAAACCCTAATTTTAAAAACTTGGAATATTTCAGATCTGATTGGATATAAAGATATATCTCTTCAATTTGAGCGGTCCAATGTACTCCTTTTCTAAAAACAGTGGAGGGAAGCTCCCGAAACAGGAAGCCCTAGTTTTCCAAATTCTTTTGCAGAAATGCCTGTTACTGTTTCTGCGGTATATCTGAAATTAATGCTCCTCTGTGTCTGAAATTTTGCACTAAGGTATCATCACATGTCTCTGTTCTAAAACCATAGGTTTCATCAGAATTGGTTTCCCCAATTGGGACTTATGGTCATGTTCCCAAGGTGACCTGTTACAGGACTGTTCAGAACAACGAAGTTGTACGGATTTCCACGTGTCACTGGTTCATATTCTGAGTTTGAAACTTGGACCACATAAATTAAAGTCCGTAATATTTCTAAAAAATCTTCAGAAATCTAATTTGACCTGTGTAGCTCAAGATATAGCAATTCTCCCCAGGTGTCCTGTTTAGGGATGAATTATAGAAGATGCTGGAACCCTAACTTGGAGGGATCATATCTCCACGAATATAGTGAATCGGAGGCAAAATTTTGGACACAGTGTACATCATAATTTTATCTTCGTCCTCTACAATTTTTAGCTCCTGATCCATCGCAAATCTCGGGATATAGACAATGTACCAAAACTTAGCAGTTTTAGTATTTAGGGTTTTTCTAGCTCAGCGTCAAACTAGGGTTTGACTTTCCTGGAGTTTCACCCAACCAAAAATATTGATCCAGGGCTCTAAAATTCGATTTTGATGAGGATAGAAATCATATGCTGGTCTCACTCAAAAAATCCTCTTCTACAAGAAGCCCTAATTTCCCGTACCAAAAACTGAAAATGCTCGGAATCGAATTCCGCTTCGACAGAAAGATGCGCCCTTCAAAGGAGAGTCTGCCTAGCATTCTTTTGATGATCGATTGTGGAGAGAGAACCAAAAATTAAGAATCCCTAGCTTCTGTATTTGCACAATGTCTTCTTTTAGGGTGGCTCTGATACCATGTTGAATTTTTAATGGTTATATCAGATTTTAAAACATTTAGCATTATAACAACATAACCATAAGCCAAAAGATCACTGAAAGAGAGACAAGCACAACCATACAACAAGAACACAAAGATTTATCCTGGGAAAACCCTAAAGGGAAAAACCCAGCAAAAGCTTCCTCAATATAGATGCCCCAAAAGATATAAGATAAAACCAACAAGGAGATCAAAGCCTGATCCTCCTCCTTCTCCAGCTACTTCTCTCTTCTCCACTAATGCGCTACACAAGTGAGAGTGTGTGTCTCAAATGAGGAGTGCCAAACCTCTATTTATATTCATCCGTTCACTTTAATAATTAAATCTGACATGTAGGCTCGAGTTAATCATGTAGGCTCAAGTTACACATGTAGGCCCAAGTAACCACACTAGGGTGCTAATGACCCACCTTTACAATTAGAGGGGACTACGTCATGACTCTTATTAGTTCTTCCGATTAGAAGCATCGGGGTAAAAATTAATACAAGTGGTTCTCCCGGTAGGACCATCGGGGACCACAAAAATATACATATAGAATATTCTTCGAAGTTACAATATTTCAACAGGTTTTAACTGTATAGTTATCTCTTACTTTGTTTGATTTTATATACCTTTTAACCAATTATTTTCTAAGTTCTATTATAATACTTTATAATAGAACTTAATTCCTATTATAATACGATTCTAGTATTCACAACCACAAAGAAACGTGTGATGGGTGTGAGGCCATGGGGGTCATTGTCTGTATGATGCATTGTGGGTGTATCATGTTGGCATGGAATTAGCTAGTCATGGGGAATTTTCATAAGTAGTGTTAGAGGGATGGAAGTAAGAGGTAATCAAGTTGGTGCATGCCAATCTCGAGCACTTGCCACTAGTAAGCCATCTACAAAGGTCAAAAATATATCGGAGGAAGAGGGATAAACATATATGACCTCACAATCTATGATTAAAGAGAGAATCAAGTGATTATCACTAAAGAGAAAAAATAATCATCCTATGATTTCATAGTAGGGAGACCATTTAATGCAAAATGGGGGCCTAAGTTTTAGTCTCAAAGGAGCATATCTACTAAATAGAGTGCTCCTAAGGATTATGGTGTTTTTTCTTAATGTGAAGCTAGTGAGAGAGAATTTTGAGATAGAGGAGAGGGACCCTCATGCTACAAAGTAACTAGATTTTGGTGTATCCCGAGGGTTAGATGATCCCATTACTATGTTGGAGATATAAGTTTGAATAGTGGTGATGTTTGGAAGAAAATTATTTTTTAGGTTCAGACAATGTGGATTGAAGGTAGGCTCTATAAATCTTAGTACAAATACCTTGTTTAGCTCACCTTTGAAGAGATCAAGGGAATCCATTGAAAAGATATGGCTGAGTGGCCTACCAAATATATCAAGATCAATGATGTGAATTAATGAAGACAGTCTCTCATAACAACATGAATTGATCCCATTGTTGAAATATTGTAACTTCCAAGGATATTCTAAATGTATTTTACTGATGTAACCCAAGGGAGATGTTATTATTCCTTCATCAGGATGTTACTATTGTAATTGTTCATCATAGAGTCATGAGGTAAATCCTCCATTGTAATTCAGGTCATCAGTACCCCAATGAATAATATAAAATACTATTTTGAGTCTTCCTAGGTGAAGTCGACCCAGTCAGCTAAGTGGGGCTAACTTGTCTAGGGTAAAATTCAGTTGACATAATGTTTATAAATAGAGGAGCTATGTTCCTCATTATAACATAGACTCACTCACTTGTGTAGCGCATAGGAGAGAGAGAGACATAACAACAACAAGGAGAATACTTGTTTTGGGGTTATATCTTATACATCTTATACAGAGGAAGTTTTTTTGGGTTTTCTTCCCCTCGAGGGGTTCCCAGGATAAATACTGTGTCTATCTTGTGATTTTAGTTCTTTCAATGATTCTTCATATGCTATTGTTGTGAATTTGGATTGAACACTAATAATATCTAGTAAATCATATGAAATCTTAACATGGTATCAAAGATAGCCTGAATAGAACAACTTTCAGAAGATGAAACTCTCTATCCTCCCTCTCCGGAAGAAATAAGGGTTTCTTGAAAGTTTGGAATTTGGAAGATATGCTTGCATATAAAGTTGAGCCTCCCTAGATCACATCTATTGAGCCTGGGATCAAAATTTT
Source organism: Pseudotsuga menziesii (assembly GCA_001517045.1). NCBI lineage: Eukaryota > Viridiplantae > Streptophyta > Pinopsida > Pinales > Pinaceae > Pseudotsuga > Pseudotsuga menziesii. Next base: position 83,055 of record LPNX011041463.1, on the reverse strand, counting down.
TGGGTGGTTGAATCTCCGGGAAAGAAAAACCCTAGTTTGGTCCTGAACGAGAAAACCACAAAAAAATACAACCAAAATTTTTGTAGAGGCTACAACCTGTTGATGCCTGGAAAAATCCTAGGTACAGACAGTAGGGATTCTTGCCAATAATCGTTCCCAATTATATAGTTTACTGTTTGGTATGGGGAATCCGTCTGGTTAGTGGCCTGACTACCGTAGAGTTAAAAGAATGTTTTAAATATATTTTACCGGTTGTCGCCCAGTCCACCATTTATGTATTTTATGTATTAAAGGATGAAATGCAAGTGCCTAAACTAAATGTAGGTGGTTTCCAAAACAAGAACCTCACAAGTGAGCTATGCAGGGTCTTACCTCTCGTCTTACATGAATCAATTGCTCCTCAATCACCCAAAGCAAAAACAACTAAACTATTCTTCCTATCCCCACGGAGCAGAGTTTATATCTAATTGAGTAATGTACTATACTATTGCATGTGGAATCCCACAGATAGCCATTCAAATTCATCATACATAAATACAGAAGAAAAATATAAGCAAAGATAGCTCTGTCAGGTGAAAACATTCATTACTCATTACATGCACAAGATTCTTAACAAAAAGTAAAATCATTCAGAAATAACAGAAATAATTCATTAAGTTAGAATGATCTCATAGTTGTATAACAGTTAAGTAAGAAATATTTCATCATTAGAAATCCACATAATCCATTTGGAAACTTGCACAGGCCTTCCTCCAACAAAAATTTGATTCTCCTTTATTCATAAAAGAAATAGTTTTCATACAAATACCAACATGTATGCGCCAACTAAAAGTCCTTTTCTAATATCTATTCTACCCCTATTTATACATTTACAAATGACTTTTGGGATACCCCTGCTCTTTGGGTTTCCTCGACTTGTTGATTTTCAAAATTCATTCTCTAGTGACTGGCACTAGGAAAGTAAAAAAAAAAAAAAGATAATTACAAAAAGTGCCACATGTAAATAAGAAAAAACATAGGAGGACCCAACTAATCCTCCAATAAATTATTTCCATGCACAAGCTTCTTCAGTGATAGCTCGGTAGTCCAGTGGCTCTAAAAATCGTGCAATAACTTCATGCTTAGCTAGCCGAGACTCGATCTCTTTCTCCTTTGGTGAGGTCACTATTAACAAGTATTCTAAGAGATATTTATGAACAAAAGCTTGTGCAACCCAAATTTCGATTGCTTCCTCATTAATGCTTTCGATATTTTGAATACTTTGTTCATCTTCCTGCAACTTGTCCTGGATATTCTTCAAATGTTGATCTTTTCCTGGAAATTCTTGAATTTGGGTTGTTGCTGAAGCTTGGAATCTATTATGCATCATGCATATTTTCTTGTAAAAATCCTTACACTTTTCCATAGTCTTTTCAATTGTTGTGTTCAATCTTACTGCTGCCTTGCTGCCGAAATCTAAGAGTACCAACTCCATCTTCAATCCTCCTGCTATTTTTTGGGGCATGTGATTGGTAAAAAGTGAATTGGATCCAATCCAAGTTAGCTGGATTTGCACAAGTTCTGCGACCTATAACAACCCTTTCTTGAAATATGAGGAGTTATCTGCTATTTCCTTCAGTATGGCCTCTATTTGCTTAATCTTATATACTTCTTCCACCAGTTTTAATTAGACCTGGTGTATTTTGCTTTGCACTAAACATGCTTGACTACGAAAGGGAGTAATATCGGGATGTTTTTCATTAATTGTCTTGAGCTAAATTTCCAATGAGTTATTTCATGCCTCCAACTCTACTATTCGGGCATTTATTACTTCTTCTTTTCTATCAGTTGCAGCCTTTTGTGTCTCTATATTTGAAATCTTATTTTCCAAGTCTTTCTTTTCTCCCTCAGTGATGCTATTTGAAAGCATCAACACCTCCTTTTTTGATTCTAAAACTTGGTAGGCCTCCTGGAGTCTTTCAAAATATGAGAGAGTGGCCTCATGTTTCCTCTTCATTTCTCGGCCTTCTCCTCTTTCTTTCATCGAAGTATCCTTCATTATTGCCATCTTTTCTTTGTATTGATCTGCAGTTTCTTTCAATCTATCAACATTATAAGAATTTTCTTGAGCAGCTGCGATGTTGATCGAGGCCATTAGTTGTGTATCTTCTTCAGTACCTTTCATGACAGATATTTTAGTAACTGTGACTACCTCAGGCTGGGTAGCAACCTTTAACTTATTTGTAGACCTCCTAACAATGGTTTTTCATTTAGGGTCGAAGATTACCTTATCCAAGCATGCAATTGCATGAAGCTTGGATGGAGTAAAGGACACAAACCCTAATTCTGCAAGAGGGAGGTGATCTCCTGTTATTCTATCTCCTAATGTAGAAGGAGGATCTGCTATATTATCTTGGGCAGTATCCTATTCCAAATTCTCCTTGTATCGGTATTCCTTCTCTTTCCTCTTCAGTTCCTCAGCTGCCCTCTCTGCTTCCTCACTTACTCTGTCAGCTGATTCCTTTTACATCCTTTCTTCTTCTTCCTTTTTACTTTGGGCCTCTTCAGCCAATAATTTCTCAGCTTCTTCTACTAACCTTTAGGCCTCCTCTTCCTTCTTCTTGGAAACTTCTTCTTTCTTTTTTTGTTGTTCAGTGGTGCTACTGCTGCTGCCTTTTCCTCCCATCGTCATGATTTTCTTCTTGAACCGTTTGTTTAAATAAATCATGTTACATGCATTTCGGTATATCTCCTATTCCTTGTCAAAATGATGGGAGTATTCAAAATGTACCCCTACAGATGCACAATATTTCGAAACCTTGTCCCAAGGATCATTTCTGTAGAAACTTTTCTCCCCGAAATGGAAAATTTCTAGATCTCTTGCAAAGTCAAGGGAACTCTTCACCTTAGTAAATTTATAACTACCAATGCAAAATGACAGAGGTGGGTAGACATATTTCTTCATATCAAACAAGAAGTTCTTGAACCCGTCTATGTACAACTATCTTACTACCTCCTTATGGATGGCATGATCTGTGGCGTATCTTGGCACTAGTGAAGGAGCCCGGGATCCCCCATACACCCTTAAATACAAACCTTCCTTGGAGAAAAAGTATTCTCCATATTCACTTATAGTCTCCATTGCTCCTTCGGACATGCAATTACAATCTTTAAGAAAAATCAGCTCATATAATGGTAACACAAAATCTTCATAGATGGTTTTGTAAAAATTGAAATACTTATGTGCCCACAGGATTTGATATGCGGCATATACAGGAGTCCTAGTGGGATCCCAACTATGATTTAGCTTTGGGAATGAATGCGTGCATAGAATACATTCAATAAAAATAGAGCTCATGTAAAATTTAGATTTCCTTCGAGTCAGACCTCCTAATGCTGCAGCTATGCATGATGACTAGTTGTCTACCACAATGTCTTCCCAGTTGAATATAGTTCCCTGCATGCCTACATAATATATCATCGGGATCCAGCTCATCTTATAGAACCTCCCATTTTCTCGGCTGAAGATCCAATTTAGCATAAGGGCTATGATTCGGTATGGGGTACGCAAGCTGGAAGTCTTGTACTCTCCTGAAGCTTTCTGTCGAAACTGCTTCCTAGATATCATCATTCATTTAGCACAGTCTAACACATATAAATCCATATTCCTTATCCATTCATCTATCATATGAATTTGGGGTGCTGGTAACTTGCAATATTTGGTTATGTAAGCAGGGCTGAAGGAAGAAAAAGGATTTTCTTCTGTGTTTGAAATGATCATAGTAGTTGCATTTGCTCGAGGTAGGATCCATCCGATCACCTTGAAACAAGGGAAAATATCAAGGCATGTAGCTACTTTTGTGATAGAGGATTTTATTATATTTACATAAAATGGTTTGTCTTCTAAGCCTGCATCTGGATCAGTATAGTCCTTGATCATTTGATAAAATTGTCCCCATTTGAATTTTTGTTCAACTCCCATGACGGCTCTCGTATCCTCATAAGTAATTTCCATTATGGGTAACATTTCCATGTCTGAGTCTTCTCTCGTGGCCTTATCCTTCTTTTTCCCTTTCTTTGGCATGGTGTTGTATGAGGATTGAGGATGGAACACAAACATACCAAGCAATGACTTAAGAGTTACTATGATCAAACAGCATACATTCATCATCAATGGAATATAGTGAAATGAACATATATTATTAAGATGCAGGATAATGAATGAAACCTAGATAACAAAACATAATATTGCATTCAATAAAACTGTATTTACCGACTCATTTTTAAACATTTTAAATGACCTTGTGATATAAAGAAAAGGTTATCCGACTAGTTCAAACATAATAAGGTGTACATTAAGTCAAACCTAGATTAGTTCAAATGAAATCTCCACATGCTGCCATGGGGTTTATATCTCTGGTTATGAAAATTTATCATCCAGTGCTTTGGATCAAGAACGACCTATACAACTTCCTACCTGGGTTTTATTACAAGCTTGACCCACACACACTGCTTTAAACATGAACAAGCTGGGGATTTTCCTCTCAGAAGAAACTGAACACCATGATGATGGCTTTGTGACCTAGAAAATGAGGGCAACTTGAACCCTATTCTGACTCCACAACCTAAGGAAACCTCTTGAAAACCCTGCACCAGTCAATGATGGTACCCTCCTCTCAGTGGTACATCAACAAAAACTAGAGGAGGCGTAGTCGATGAAACAATCGATCGACCAAAACCTCACCAATGAAAAACCAAAAGTCTGACATACCAACATCTATGGCCTACGCGGCAAAGATAGATGGTGCGGAGTAGGTGAAAACTACCATGGCAAGGCTGGCAAATACAAAATTAGGGACGCTAAGGATTCCTGCACGAAACGACTTGGGGAAAACCTCTAAGGGTAGGAGAGAAAAAAATGAAGCCCGATGAGGTTGGGAAATACTTTAAACTACTACGGCAGAGGAAAAACACTAACCTCGTAAACACTAAAACCCTAAAAATCCATCTTACCAAACCAATCTTAATAAAAGAAACCATGATAAGGTTCAGAACCTACCTGGAAAATGGTGGCGTGAAATCTGGTGTAAATATTGGCTCGAATGGTCTGTGGATTCCAGGTGGTAGTCATTAGTTGGGAGCTCTCCAAATGGGAAGTGGTAATAGTCTGTAAAAACCTCTCACGGCTTATATAGAAAAAAGGTAAAAAGACCATTACAAGTGGTCGCTGGGTGGTTTATGGCCCATGGGTAAAAATTGCCATTTGGCCCCAAAACCATAAGCCCCATCAACACTTTACCGAATTGGTGAGAAAAACCAAGCTGCCCATGACCGTGTCAGTTGAACCCATGAAGTATTTTCGATGTTATCAGATGGCTCTTAACAACTCCCGGGGACAATAATACTATCGTTAAGATCCTCAAAACTTTGATCGACGGTGAAAGAAAAACCATCTTCGACAGTGTCGGCTCCAACATTGGAGTTCTTATGACATTATCATGGAGACTCATCAAAGACTTCCAAAAAAATTCATTGATGAAAACACAAGTCTCATAGGTTACAAACATTCAGTTTTGCTGAACGTATCAGTGTGAAACCCTGAGCTATGCCGATGCTGTCAGTGCAACTTTTGAAAAAAATCCACAAAAAGGTACGTCGGAAAACTCATGGAGAGCTTCTAACGAGAGGCTGTCAGATACGAAAGATAAATTCTCCTTGATCAAATCGGCTCAACTTCCTGAGTTTACCTGGGGCCTTCGACTCCAATTAGTGAGATCTCCTGCAAAATCCCCGATCAAATCTTTTTGCAAAGAGAAGATCACCCCACTGATAATGTCGGTTCCAAAGACCGAGCTTCATCGACTTATCAACAAAATCAACAAATGTTTATGAGACTTGAAAGAATAGGAAAAAAAATTAGATGAAAAACATGAGTTTCTCTGACATGTCGGCCATACTTGATGAGTTTAGTCGACACATTGGATGAAAAACCTGAGTTTTAACTTTTGAAAAAGGCCTTTTCTAACTTGTGAAACTAAAACTAAGTCATGGAAAGGATTTTCAGAGAGAAAAAGTAGTCTTAAAAATTTTAAAAGCTAAAAATTCTAAGGCGGGGCCCTAAAATCATAAAAAGTTTGGGTTAGTGGTTGCAACATCAACAATTGGCGACTGGTTTGTGAACACGGATCTCTGAAAAAACTATATTTTCAAAACGCAAACTGCTTTATGGCATTTGATTAGAGAAACCTATCTCATTCTTTTCCAAGATTATTTAAGAGTCTAGACTTGTCCAGGAATGTAAGATTCAAAACATCACATTGATTGTAGTTCCTAGGGGTATGGTAACTAGGCTTAGAAGTCCTGATAACTCTCTTGGGGCCAAATTGTGAGATTCATTTTACTGCTATATTTGGTTGCTGCCGGATATGACATCATAGGATCGTGGCAGAGTTAGATAGATGCATTTGTTTGTTCCTCATTCCCATGCCTTTTGCAGTCTTTTGATGCTTAATACCTTTTTCTTTGAGTCTTCCGTTGTTTCCTTCTTTTACTTTTGATATTTGATTTAGGTTCTTCCATCCACAGTGTCCTTTTGTGCGAGTGATGACTTGTTTCAGCTCACAAACGGAGAATAACCTTTTGAGAAATCCAATCATTTTTAAGATTTATTTCTTCATTATATCTTTTTGATACGTATTTTATGTTCTGGGATTTTGACTCTTTATATTAAGCCTTTTGGATTTCATTTTGTGGCAAGGGATTATTTTGAATACCATGCACCTATCCGTTCTGCTTCCTTTTTGTGGGTCATTTGCGGCGAGCTTCCTAGGAAAGATATTAATGTGAAAGTGGACGAAGCCCCAAGATAGTATTCTAGACCTCATCTACCTCAGTTATTTTATAGGGTTTAAATAGGACTTCAATGTGTTCTTAAAATAACTTCCCTTCAGCAGTCTATCAAATTAACGAATATTTTTCTGATCAAAATTTTGCATAGATAACTTTCAATGAGCATTTCTTGGATTAAAATATTTAACAGTTTGTCCAGATTCCAATGTCCCCAAGCACCAAAAGATTGATCTGGCTTATTATGAAAGAAACAAATAAACTAAAGAAAATTATTGAAAGAAAGAAAGAGATGAAAAAGAATGACAAAGAAAGAGTAAATCAATAGAAAGAAAGCAAACACAATTAAAAGAAATATGAAAACAAAAGGAAAAGGTTTATTTATGTACAAAGAGCTCCTAAGTTTCTAGGTGAAATAAGGTTTGAGAACTAGACCATTTACAGGAAGATTCTCCTCCCACCCCTGCAAATCTTGTAACTTATAAGTCGAGGGGCCTAACTTTTCAGCAATCTGAAAGGGGCTAACCCATAGGTGTTGAAACTTTGTATGTTTTCCCTTTTCATCATGCGAGTGATCCCACTTAAGAACCAAGTCTCCAATATCAAAACTCCCTTTCCCGGATTTATGTTTATCAAACCATATTTTGACAATCCCTTGTTGGTGCTTAAATCTCTCTTTGGACTTGAGCCTAGACTCTTCAAGTTTTAGCAAGGTATTAATTCAAGCTTGTAAAAATTTGCTACCAGACCCTCGTAAATATTGGGCTAGCTAAGAGGATGGGAGTAAAATTTTTGGGGGTAGGATGGCCTCTTTCCTATAGACTAGAGTATAAGGGGACATTCCTAAGGAATTCTTGGGGGTAACCATGTCTACCCATAGTGCATTGGGAAGAGCTATGTGCCAACTTATCTGATTTTTGATAATAGTCTTCTTTAAGATTCTGATAAGGTTTTTATTAGTTGATTCAACTAACCCATTACCTTGTGGATAATAATTCGTAGAATAATGCAACTTAATTCCTTTTTCACTAGAAAATTTAGTTAGCTTAATTGATGAAAAATAAGACACATTATCAAAGACAAGTGAAATTGGAACCCCAAACCTGGTCATGATATTTTCTTGTAAGAAGTCGATGACTGCGTCTTCGTTCACTTTGCGTAATGGAATTTATTCTACCCATCTCGTGAAGTAATCATTGTCTATGCGGATATATTTGTGTTGTAATGAAGAATTAGATTAATTTCTCCAATGATGCTAATATCCCATTGTTCGAATGGCTCTAAAATAATAACCGGTTTCAATGGTACAACCTCTTTTTCTAGTCTTCCATCGATTATCTGGAATATGTCACACTTTCTTACATAGGCATGAGCATATTTAAACAATGTTGGCCAGTAATATCCATCTCTTGGAATCTTGTGGGAAGTAGTGTCTCCCGAAAAAATTTCCTCTAGCAGGACCATCATGCAATGCTTTGACAACTTTAGAGGCATCCTCTTGTTCGAGGCATCTCAGAAATACCCCATCATAGTTATTTCTAAAAATAACTCCATCAATTATTTGGTAAGAGGCCGAATTTAAACAAAGTGCCCTTCTTTGTTTAGAATTCCAATGTTCTGGTAAATATCCTTGTTGGAGGTAATGTACCATATCTCTGTACCAAGATTCATGAGCTGTAAATATAGGACATATATCAATTATATGTAATTCCTCTTCATTTTCCCAATCATCATCTTCATTGTTTTGACTTTTAGCCATTAACTTACACAACCCTTGTCCTTTGATAATGGTAGCTGGTTTGAATTCCAAGTCATATTCCTATAACGCTGCCACCTAATTCCCTCTTCGTTCACCCAATTCATTTTGTACAAAAAGGGTTTAGACAACTGGATGAGGGACAATTACCTTGGTTTTGTTTTTTAGAATGTAAGGTCTGAATTGTTTCACTGCTTTAAATACTGCATATGCCTGTTTTTCAATGGAAGGGTAGTTCAATTCAGCACCTTATAACCCAGTTCTCATAAATGATATGGGGTACTCATATCCCATTTCTTCTCTCTATGTGAGCACTGCTACGAGTGAGTTGTCATAGGAAAAAGTGTACATAATAAAATCCTTTTCGGACTTTTAAGAGAAGGTGCATGAGTTGTTGCTACTTTGATGTTGTTAAAGGCACCTTTCTCTCTATCGGTCCATTTAAATTGTATACTATTCTTTACCATTTGTTGCAAAGGTTTTGCTATCTATATTAATTTAGGGACAAACCTTCGAACAAAATTTATAGTACCCAAGAATGATTGCATAGCCTTTTTGTTGTGGAGTAAGGGAATTTGAGATATGGCTTCTATTCTCTCCGGGTCTATAGATATTCCCTTATTAGAAATAATACGGCCTAATAGTTTTCCCTTTAATACCACGAAGATAGTTTTCTTAGGATTTAAAGATATGTTGTATTTTCTACAGTGATAAAAAACTTGTTTCAAATGAAAAACATGACCTTCTCTCTTCTTAGAGAAAACTGTTACATCATCTAGATAAACTACCACACTGTGGCCAATTAAACCCCAGAAAGTTATATCCATTGCCCTTTGAAAAGTGGCTTCAGCATTGATGAGACCGAAGGGAATTATTTTGTAAGCAAATGTTCCCCACTTTGTTTGAAATGTGGTTTTCAACATGTCCTGCTCAGCTACCAATACTTGGTTGTAGCATGAAAAGACATCAAATAGGGAGAATAGTTCAGAACCTGAGACCATTTGTAGGATCTGTTCCATTCGTGGAATTGGGTAATTATCTTTATCTAAATCCCGGTTCAGATTTATGAAATATAAACATAATATTATCTCACCAGATTTCTTCCTTACTAGCACCAAATTTGCTACCCACTCCGAATTCTTGACTCTAAAAATGATCTTTGCATCAAGTAACTTCTTTACTTCATTTTGAATCAGAGGTTCCAGCTTGGGATGCATTTTTCTCAGTTTTTGTTGGAATAGTTTCACACTTGTTTCAATAGGAATGATATGTTGGATGATGCAGGTACCATAGGTCTTCAAGTCTTCATATTTCCAAGAAAAAATGTCCTTATATTGTTAAAACAAACTGATAAATCTGCTTCTTTCTTCTGATGAACAACATTTTCCCAAGTTTACATACTTGGGTTTTGCCTCTGTCCCTAGATTAATCAGTTCATACTGCATAGAAGAACTGTTTGTTTTAACATTGGCAGTTTTTTCTAAATTTGATGTTTAGATCAAACATCCCTTCCAACGTTCTCACTCCTTTAGGAATGACATTTCCACTTTAAAGATTAGCTTGATGCTCTTCTTCATCAATTGCTGAATCCTTGAAAGTTTCATCATTTGTTATAAAATCTATGATTTGCTGATCATCATCAAACACTCTCAAGTTTGTAACATTGTCTGGTATTGATGGCCTGAAAATGAGTTCAATAGAGTATTTGTTATTAGTGGGTACCAGTCTTGTAGCAACAATAGCTAAAAAATCAGCTGCAACATTTTGCATCCTAGGAATTTAACTAATATTGAAAGCATTGAACTTTGTTATCATATCCCAGACTTCAGTTTGATATCCCTTAAAGTGTGGTGACAAACAATGAATTGTGTTTCTAATTTGTTTGACACTACCTCAGAATCACCAAATACTTTTAAATTCCTAACCTTAAGATCAATGGATTTTCTTAGGCCCTGAACTAGAGCTTCATATTCAACTGTGTTATTCGTACATTCAAACTCTAGTTGACAATAGAGAAATTGTTTGTTCTTTTCAGGATCAATCAGGACACAACCTGCTCCTGATCCCTCTTGTGTTTTGGAACCATCAAAATACAAAAACCAAAATCTATCTTCTAAATCTACTAGATTATTGTTGCTTTCTATGTTAGAAACTAAATTAACTATATTATAATCAATATCATCAGTCCATGAATAATGAAGGAGTTCAGATTGTGTGTCTCACTAATGATTGACTTCCTCAGCTTGATAATTTCTAGGTTGAAGCTCTAAAAATAAGTTACCCAAGACCGAAGATGAGAAGTTTATAGGTTCATTTTTACCTTCTAATTGAGTTACATTGTGTTTCATGTGTGGTTCTCTCATTACCTTAACCTAATTTTGACTATTATTATATGGAAGCCACATGTGCGACCAATCAGCTGTGAAGTACCCATTCAGTTTTGTAGACCAATCCCTACTCAATATCAAGCCATAGGATTCTGGTATATCTACCACCATAATGTCTATAAACTGGAAAATTCTACCATCTGCACATAACCAAATCAACACATGTTTCATTTCTCTTGTTACCTTGACTGCAGATCTGTTCAACTGAATGATCTTACATGAGGATGGTGTATGTTGACCATTGATATTTTTACATATTGAGAGTGGCATGGAATTAGATGAATCCCCAGAATCCACCAAATAATTATGCACATTGTGATTGAAAATATCGAAAGAGAACAAGAATGGAAAAGTTTGAGATTTGGACTTTTTTCCAATTAGCTTCATTAATTTCTTTATCAGATTGACTTTCATCCTGAGAACTACTGGGTTGAGGGTCGAAAGCCTCCATAAGATTATTTCTTTGCTGGGGTAAATTACACAATTCAAACAAAGAAATATTCGATTTTGTTTTCTTGATGTCCTCTACTATGTCATACCCCATATCACAATTTACCGTACCTTTCTTACTATTTTCTGTTTTATTTTCCACAATCTTTATAGGTGTACTGACTACTAGAACCTTATCTTTAAAAAAAAATAATGAGCTCTGCGTTAGGTTTTGGTGACTCTCTACGTGTTTCAGTCTCCCACTGGGACCATCAACAGGAGGTCAGACAGATGAGATGTAAGAATTTCATGTTGAATTATAGAAATGACAAAACTTATTTATATCTGTTCATATCCATTTATACCTAAACGTGTGTTGGCCAAAATGGTAAAATGAATAATGTTATCTTTTAAGTATTTGCAAGAGGGGTTTCCAATTGTCGTTCAATTTTAATTCCTCATCTTGATTTAGATTGTTAGGATGTAACTCAATCTCCACGGATTTCATCACTTTCCTTCTCCTGTAATGATCAACTCTTGTAATAATATTGGAATTGTCCATGCAGATGTGGTGGCTGGCTTTAAGGGAGTGCTTTGCTACAGAAGGCTTTTAAATTCTATTCATCCTGAGATCCGTACTATGTTCTTTAAACCTAATCTTCATTGATCTCCCAGTTTCTCAGATATAAACCTTGCCACGGGAACAAGGTATTAAATATACTCCTTTGTGCATTATTGGGTCAATTGGACCCTTGGTCGAATCCACTATTCTCCTGATGGTATTTTGGGGGAAAAAAGCCACGATGTCTCCTTTTCTTAAGATTCTTGATAGCTTTTCTGAAAGTCCTTTGATGTAAGGAAGCGATATAATTGTCTTCTTGTTGGGTATTCTTCCTTTGCTTGGCGTTTGAAAATCGTGCCCTTCTTACCATCTTGTCAAACTGGGATTCTTTGTATCCATTCAACATGAAGGCATCGAATAAATGCTTTATTTCTTGTTCGACATGTTCCTTATCTAATATTCTTAACGCCTCCTAGTTTTTGAGAGGGGAAGTGATGTGTGTTGGCATGCAAATATCTGTCAGTGTGTGTAGGATTCCTATAAACTTGGTGTGCCAAAGAGCCATCTCCATTTCTTGTGATAAGGACATCAAGGAAGGATATGTTGTTGTTTTCCTCTGCTTCCATCGTGAATTTTATGCTCGCATGTTGGTTATTTAGATGATAAAAAAACTCATCTAAAATTCCTCTTCCATGGGGCCAAATAAAATTAGTAACATCCACATAAAGTTTCCATTCCTTGGGTTTTAGCGGGTATGAATCAAGAGCCTGTCTTTCGAAATGTTCCATGTAGAGGTTGGCTACCAATGGTGAGCGCAGAGAGCCCATCGCTACCCCTTCTATTTGATCATAAAAAATTCGACGAAATGTAAAATATGTGGACCTCAAACATGTCCTTACCAATGCCGATGTCTCTTTATCAATGATCTCTTCAATGACGTTGTGGCATCTTCCAGAGGTATTTTGGTATATAATGAGACCACATAGAAACTAACCAGGATGTCATTCTCATCGATCTTCAGTTTTTTTATGTTATCAACCCAATGTGTTGAATCTTTTACAAAGGAGTCTATCTTATCTTTTTTGTTGACTAGATTAGACTTAGAAGTTGTTTGAGTATTACTGCTAATCTTCTTCATACTTTCTTGTATCTTCCTAATCTTAGGAAGTATTAATATATCATCCATTACTGGTCCTTTACGTCTAGTTGAAACATTTACTGATGAGAGTTGGATTTCTTCATCAGGCTCCTCTTCACTTAGTCCTAGTGTAGGTGCACACTCCCATAAGACCATGGTGGTTTCATGTGTTTCTTTTGGTTCATTAGTCTTTTCTTCTTCCACCTCGGGTTTTGTTATTTGAGCATCTAATATTTGATTCATAACTAGATTCAATGAGTTAATCCATTTTGGGAAACTCTTTTTAGAATGAGGTTCTTGATGAAAAGTGTAGAAATGATCCATTCCTACTTCATTAAAATTCAAAACAGAAGAATTATACACAAGTGGTTGAGATGTTCCACCTTCTTCTCTTTTCTTGAAATAAGGTTTAAATTGTTTTTTTGATGGAATAGCTTCTTTTCCCTTTTCCAGATCTACAATCTTGTTTGATAACTTTTGTACCATCTTAACCATGTTTTCCAATTCACTTGAATGTTCCTCTTTAGGTCTGGTTAGCAGCAAAGGTTTTTTACTGCTAAAAGTCTTTACCTCTGGTTCTGCGGTGTGTTTGTTTATGCTGTCAAGTTTAGCTTCTACTTTATTGGGTTCCTCATAAGTTTCCACCAAAGAAGGCTTTACTGACCTCTTGACAAAAATTGTTATGCTGGGACAAAGTGCTGAAGTTTAGTATTCTATTAAAGTTTCTTTAGCAGGCTTTATTGTAGCACTAAAATTATTCAGATGAGCAGCAAACCTCTAGTTAAAATATTGTACTTTTTCTTTCTTACCCATCCTTAGAGATAACAATTCTTTCATGAGAGTGGAAGTGGTTCGTTGACTACCAAACTTGTTGTTAAACACCCTTTCAAAAGTATTCCAATCTGTTATTGAATTTGCTTGTAATCTGAAATACCAAGCAGAGACCTTAGCTTCAAAGGTACGTGGAAAAATTATACATACCATATATTCGTGTTCCACTGCTAAAAGTTCCAGAGCCAAATAGAAACTTTGCAGGTGGTCATCTACTGAAATGCCTTTTTTGGGCTCGAACTTAGGTAATTCCTTTTTAGGATTCTGAGGCAAAGCATGCAAAGGAGCAGCTAGGTTGAGTGGTGTTTTGGCTCTCCAAATCGGTGGTGGATCGGGTTGATTAGGATTTGGGGGTACATCTCCAACCATGATTCTATGAGGAGTCTGTGGTGGAGACTGAACAGGTGACTATAATGGAGATTGAAAAATAGGGGAATTTGGTCCCAACTGATCAAGCGGTTGAACAATCTCTTGTATGGAAACATTTACCAATTCTTCCAAATTTCCCACCAAAATCGAATCTTCAGTGTAAGTAGGTACTCTCCTGGAAGCCCACCTTCTTGGTAATTCAGGGATTGTTTTCAATCCTCCAAGATTCTTTACATAAGATCTTGTATGTCTCCTTAGGTGGTTAACTACTTCAAATAGAATAGGGTAGAAGTGTTCTGAAACTTCTTTGTCAGAACCTAGTCTTTCTTCAGAAATGGAATCCTTAGGAAACTTAGTTTCAAAGCTATCACCAATGGAATAGTTTCTAGTAAACGTATTTCATCTTCCAGCCATGCACTAGAGGCCCTCCTTATAGTGCCAAAAATTGTTGATGTCTGGGAAAAGATTAGGTACCGGCATTAGGGATTCTCCCCAATGATCGTTCCCAATTAGATCATTTACTATTTGGTATGGGGAATCTGTCTGGTTAGCGGCCCTGCTACTGTAGATTTAAAAGAACGTTTTAAATTTATTTTACCGGCTGCACAACGGTCCATCGTTTATGTATTTTATGTATTAAAGGATGGAATGCAAGTGCCTAAATAAAATGGAGGTGATTGCCAAAACAAGAAACTCACAAGTGAGACACAAGTGAGTTGCGTAGGGTCTTACCTCTCGCTTTACATGAATCATTTGCTCCTCAATCACCCAAAGCAAAAACAACTAAACTATTCTAACTATCCCCAGGGGAGTAGAGTTTATATCTAATTGAGTAACGTACTGTACTATTGCATGTGGAATACTACAGATAGTTGTTCAAATTCTTCATACATATATACAACATAAAAATATAAACAAAGATAGCTCTTTCAAGTGAAAACATTCATTACTCATTACATGCACAAGATTCTTAACATAAAGTAAAATCATTTAGAAACCGCAGAAATAATTCATTAAGCTAGAATGATCTCACAGTTTTATAGAAGCTAAGTAAGAAATAGTTCAGCATTAGAAATCCACACAATCCATTTGGAAACTTGCACGGGCCTTCCTCCAACAAAAAAATGATTCTCCTTTATTTATAAAAGAAATACTTCTCATACAAATAACAACATGTATGTGACAATGAAAAGACCTTTTCTAATCTCTATTCTACCCCTATTTATACATTTACAAATGACTTTTGGGATACCCCTGCCCTTTGGGTTTCCTCGACTCTTTAGTTTACAAAATTTGTCCTCTAGTGACTGGAACTAGGAAAGTTAAAAAATAAGATAATATAATTACAAAAAGCGCCACATGTAGATAAGAAAAAACTTAGGAAAACCCAGCTAATCCTCCAATGAATTCTTTCCATGCATGAGCTTCTTCAGTGATAGCTCGATAGTCCATTGGATCTAACAATCGTGCAGTAACTTCATGCTTAGCCAGCTGAGATTCGATCTCTTTCACCTTTGGTGTGGTCAATATTAACAAGTCTTCTAAGAGATATTTATGAACAGGAGCTTACGCAACCCAAATTATGATTGCTTCGTCATTAATGGTTTCAATCTTTTGAATACTTTGTTTTTCTGCCTACAACTTGTCCTAGAGATTCTTCAAACGCTGATCTTTTCCTGGAAATTCCTGAATCTAGGTTGCTGCTGAAGCTTGGCATCTATTATGTGTCATCCATATTTTATTGTAAAACTTGTTACACTTTTTGTTGCACCTGGAAATTCCACATTGCTTGTTATCCTTTCAGAGATCCTGACCTGAGACATCTTGCTTATCTTTTTTCCCTATTTTGGAAGGGTGACGCCTTTTTCTGGTTTGCAGAGAGCTCCAACGGTGCTTCTCACAGTGGAGCAATAAGCACCGATTTACCTTTTCTTTGGAAAAAAAATTATGTCGGTGCCTTTAACCTTTCTTTTAGGTGCGCCGATGGTCCAAAAAGAGGAAAAAAGAAGGTTTCGGAAGCTTCTTGTTGGTGTCGCTAGTCGATGAGCCGACTAGACTAGTTATCCGACTAATTAGAGATTAGGTTGGCCTCCAAAGGTCGTCTCAGTTGACTAAACCGACAAGTAGTTATTCATAATTTCTTTGTAAATCATATATAAAAGGTTGTTGATCCAGATACAAATGTGGTTCAGTTCTGTGCATGTATGGACCCTCATGCGATTCATTAATATAATCCGTTATTCTATCATCTGTTCTTGTCTCTTGTCTCTATATGAATATATGATTCTATATGTGTATTATTGGTAACCTTATGTGATCTGGGTGATTACAACATTGGTTTCGTTGCCGGTAGTACATATACGGATGACATGACCATACGTAGATGATATTAGAGCAAGAGATTAAGAATTGATGGGAGCGTAAGATTGCAAACTATTTGCAGATATACGTGAGACGAAATAGACTGACCATTGCTCAGGAGAAGGAGAAATTCTTCACTGAAACACATAGGAAATTTGTAGAATCGGTGCCCTAGTTGTTGAATTTTTTTTTAGATGAAGCAATAAGCAACTAAAGACCAAGTATTGCTTCAGAAACTGATCTAAGGAGGATGATCAAACCTGTTGGAGTGGTTTGAAAAAATCACAGACGAATTCTGTGAAGAGCAAGCAGTGGAGGGGAGAGTTTCAGTTGAAAGTATTGAAAAATATTCTATATAGACTTCACTGAGCAGTTTCTTTGTTCACTAATGACCCTTCTATTCAAATTTCTGATTGATATAGGAGTAGGACATATAGTCAAACCTCATCCATTACTCACCAAAATTCCATCAAACATTAACTGGGTGGAAAAGCAGAAAGAGTGGGAAACATTTATTGCAGAAAGGGAGTGGGAGTACTTCTTGATCAAGTAGACAGAACTATCTGGGATTACCAAAGCGTTGAGTAGGCTATGGGGGGGGGTAGCTGGCCATGTGTTGGGACAGAGTAGAAGGATTCTAGTCGAACTGAGAAAATACCATCACCAGCAATGAAAAGTTGACCTAAGAAGGATATTGAGCAGACAGTGACTCATAAAGGTACATCGGACTTATAAAAGATAGAAAGGGAGAAGAGGCAGAGAATAAGGGAAGAGATACGAGAGCAAGCTATAGCACTCCAAAGAAGAATGATTTCTAGGGTGATAAAACATGAGGAAAATCCACCGGAGTCGGGTCATGACCGATAGGAAGAAGGCATAGAGGAATAGGTGTCAGCAATGGAGAAAGATTTGTGGAGAGAGCAGCGAGAAGCTGTCCAACTGGAAATACCATAGGAGGTAAGACCTATGTGTCTGATAAATCTAAGTACCCAAATGCAGGCCATTATCAAGGAGGACCTGAGACTAAGAGCTGGTGAGTTCGGTATATGGAGCCGACTAGACGACAAAGTAAATGATGATAATCATTTAATGATTCATCGACCGGAGGAAGGAAATTGGGTTACACTTTAGGCATACCCTTCCAACCAAAGCATCCACTTACTCTACCCTGGAAATGAAGGAGCACCCCCCCTACCAAACACAACTTTACAAAACACAAACTAGTCAGATTCATGGGCACAACAGTGCAGTTGGACATCGACAGAAGAAGTTGAAATTGATCGACAAGTTGTTGAAACAGAACTGACAACCAAAACATCTGATGGAAATGAAATCTTTGTCGAGACTAGTTGTGAACAAAGAGTTACACATAATATCCCACTACCCCCACCACCACCTCTACCATTGCCATCTCCCAAAGGATAAACCGATGCCGACATGGGGCATGAATCAACACACATTCCCCTCTATGAGGGTGACAAAGATCCCATGTGACATTGGTTCATCTGCAAGTCAACATGGGAGGCCAATCAAGTTACAAGTGAATATAGATAGATGGTGCAGTTCACATGTTCCCTACGAAAGAGAGAATTAACTTGGTATATGACCTATACTGAAAGGACACCTAACGCATTGAAAGCAGATATTAAACAATAGTTTCTATCCTTCTTCAAAACACCCGATGTGAATCATCTGGCAGCAAAAAAAATTAAGTCTATAGTTCATAAACCAACAGAAACCGTTTGAGATTATGACAAAATATGGAAAGAACTCTTGAGCCAAATAGACTATGTTATTGATGAACAATTATTGATTCAATGGTTTCTTCCAGGGCTCTCCCAAAATATCCCATGGGATATAAGTCTGTAGACATTCAAAACGTATGAAGAAGCATTGACAAAAGCTCTACAGGTCGAGATGGATGAGGACTACCCAACATACTGTTAGCTGGAATATTTCACCTCCTGCAGACAACAAGGTGTTCCACTGGTCTGAATGGTTCAGATCCAGAGAAAATAGAGGACAGAGGTTGAAGACTCTCCCTAGACACCGTAGATACCTCAAATGTGATGCTTCAATCATTACCCCGTGTACCAACAATAAAGCTTCAACACACAAACATATCGAAACTACTAGAATATAATCGACTAATCTATGTTAGGGACTAAGGAATTTAACAACATACATGTGAAATCAAACAACAACAATATATGTGGGATAGAAATCAACTTGCATTAAATAAATATGAAGAAGTTTACAGCCAAGCCTTAGCGTTGACATGCATCTCCATGAAACCAAGCATTCTCATCCCCAAAAGCTCCGACTCTAGCTCTCTATGCTCTCCCAAATGGTCTTGGGCCAAGTAATCAATCCAACATCATAACAATACCTTAAGAGTTCTCCCCTCAACCATGGACATGAGCTTGTATTTATAAGGCTCAATGGATAGGGATAGATGAGAGATTAGTGGATGTTGTGGCCTCTAAGATCCTAAGATGAGGAATCTCGAGCTCAACTGATCCACAATGATAGGGATAAGGGAGGACACGAAGCTCATCATCTAGAAGCCTCAAGAATCTTCTCTTTTTCCCATTTTACCCAGGGTACCACTTTTCTCCTTCAATGACAGAGTGGTTCAGGTAAGAAACACTTATGGACTAAGGGCCATAAGCAGTGGCACCTCTTGTGGATAACAAGGGATAGGAGGTGCAAGCAAGGTACCACTCTTGGGAAAAGGGGCAAGCGCGGTGCTGAGCATTTTTGTGGAAGATTGAAAAATCATATGAGTTTCCACTCCAAGTGTTGGGATTAAGGGAAAATAGGTATGTCAAAGGTCTTATCACATGATGGTGACAGGATTTTGGTATAACAGGATGGCCCCCAAAGCATGAGTCTTAGAGGGATACGATAAACGAGAGATTTGAGAGAACAAGTCGTCACTATGAGGTGAAAATGTCAGCTTGATCAGAGCATGTTGTCAAGTAGGCATCTGTAGTACATTAGTATGTTGACTCATAGACACAAGTAACCAACTCATGGATGTAGACCAATACAAGGTAGATCCATGAGAGGAATAAACAAGCATGGCTACTAGAATACAGTGTAGATCCATGTGATAGAGGACTCAAACTTGGACATAGCTACCAAACATACAATGTAGATCTATGTCATACAGACGCAAATTTGAGCATAGCCACGACCATACAAATGTGGATCCATGCTAGATATACAAAACTCCATCGCAACCTGGGGAAAATAAATGAGCACTTTAAACAAACACCCCGGGTCTTCCTCTCGTCTGCCACAAAATATGATTCTATCCATGTGATTACAATGATCTGAAGTTGAAAATGGTAGAAACCACTTGATTACCGGCTAATGATGTGAACCGTTAACAAGTGCGAGGGAGATCACCATTGATGTCAATGATTCCCAAGGTACTCTAGTACAATCTACTGAGTGCGAATAGGTGTTCTGATGTCGAACACTCTGTCGATTCTATTGATCAAAGGCTAATGGTGTGAACCTATGTCGAGAGCAAGAGAATATGTCATTAAGGCATACAGATCTCTAGGTACCAAATATTGTTTCTAAGACTATTTTCCGGATGATGAGCTGATGTCGACGAGAATATTCTCGTCTAAGGAGGGCCATGATGAGTCCCACATCGATGAAACGAAACTTGGAACATAGTTCTGGAATGATGTGAATGTAGTAACCATAAGACTAACTCAAAAATACTAAGAAAAAGACTGTGTGGACTACATAGGTAAAACTTCTTCAAATCCCCTTTGAACATCGAGCAACACGACAAAAAGACTTGGCATCATGTCTGAATGGGACAAACACACAATGCGATAGTGGAAAATGCATTCTTTTGAAAGACTCAAAGGAGTGACATGACTCATGAAAGTGGATCGTCATAGAGATCAACTGAATACCCAATTGATTGACATGATGTGCAAACAAGTGGCATGTTCAAAGTAACGACAAACAACTAGCATTATTTGCAAAATGATTCCCTTCCCATTTCCCCCATCATGGTTGATGAGAGCATAGTTTACTTTTGGTTTCAAGCTTGTTAAAAAATAAAACCACCCCTTAAGCATAGTTTACCTTTTTGGTTTCAAGCTTGCATAAAAATGAAACCATGTTATGAGCAAAGTTCCCATTCTATGTCAAGCTCATTAAAAAATGAAATGGACCTCCTCAAGCATAGTTTACTTTTTGGTTTCAAGCTTGCATAAAAATGAAATCATTCCTGAGCATAGTTCATTTTCTATTTCAAGATCGTTAAAAAGAGAAGTAGGTTTCCTTAAGCATAGTTTACCTTTTGGTTTCAAGCTTGCATAAAAATGAAATCATTCCTGAGCAAAGTTCCCATTCTATGTCAAGCTCGTTAAAAAATGAAATGGATCTCCTTAAGCATAGTTTATATTTTGGTTTCAAGATTGCATAAAAATGAAACCATGTTCCAAGCATAGTTACCTTCTGTTTCAAGCTTGCGTAAAAATGAAATAGATCCCCTTCTTTTGAGTCGAGTCTTCACTTTAGTGTTAGAACTTGAACCTTCTTTTCACATGCCCGGTTCTCATTCTTCCTACCCCCTTGGTGAACATTTTCACATTAGTAACCAGGTTTTTTAGGTTGGGTATGGAAGAAGAATCGTCATACGAAACGAAGCTTGGGGGGAATGTTGAGCCCCTAGCAACCATGTTAGGGGTAGGCTTCGCTAGCAATCATGCTGGCGGAAAGATTCCAACCTTTGTATATCATGTTAATGGGATTTTTTCAAGAATAGTTTACCCATTGGTTTCAAGGTTGTGTAAAAATGAAACCAATCTTCGAGCATTCTTTCAACTCATCTTCGAGCTTGCTAAAAACAGTAAGATGGGGTTGAGCTTACTTTTCATTTTTCGTGCTCTGGTTAAAACATGAAAAGTGGTTTGAGCTTATCACTTTTTCGTACTCTCGATTCAAACATGAAAAATGTTAATGGATTCCTCTTTAAACTCTTTTTAGGCTCCCTAAATATGAAAAGATTGTGGAGCGATCTTGTCTTCTTCACGCTCATTAAAGTATTTTAAGAGTCGTCCATTCGACGGTAGGTTATCTCTTTTTCATTTCAGATGGGGATATTTATGAAAAAGGAACACTCCATCCAATCATGACTGGAAGAGTTCCCTAAGGTATGATTTTATACTTTTTCGGGCCTTAGGGACTAAATCATATGAAAAAGGACCCCTGTGGAGTCTTCTTCCGTAATCGTTCAGACTCTCTAAACATGAACGATACCGAGTTTTCTTTCAGTGGACTCGTTAAATTAAACATTGAGAGACCCATTTTGGGAATGAACCCCTCCTCTCTCAGGTTAATAAAACATATGAGTCTAGACTTGTCTTCTGACAAGCTATATCGAGGTCACCAAATTTGTTAGCTGGAATATTTCACCTCCTACAAACACCAAGGTGTTCCACTGGTCTGAATGGTTAAGATCCAGAACAAATAGAGGATAGGGGTTGAAGACTCTCCCTAGACATCGTAGATACCTGGAATGTGATGCTTCGATCTTTACCCTGTGCACCTGTAATAAAGCTTTAACACACAAACATATCGAAACTGCCAGAATATAATCTACTAATATATGTTAGGGACTAAGGAATCTAACAACATACATGTGAAATCAAACAACAACAATATATGTGGGACATAAATCAACTTGCATTAAAGAAATATGAAGAAGTTTACAACCAAGCCTTAGCATTGACATGCATCTCCATGAAACCAAGCATTCTCATCCCCAAAAGCTCCGAATCTAGCTCTCTATGCTCTCCCAAATGGTCTTGGGCCAAGCAATCAATCCAACGGCATCACAATACCTTAAGAGTTCTCCCCTCAACCATGGAGATGAGCTTGTATTTATAAGGCTCAATGGATAGGGATGGATGAGATATTAGTGGCTGAGGTGGCCTCTAAGATCTTAGGATGAGGGATCTCGAGCTCAACTGACCCACAATGATAGGGATAAGGGAGGACACAAGGCTCATCATCTAGAAGCCTCAAGAATCTTCTCTTTTTCCCATTTTACCCAGGGTAACACTTTTCTCCTTCAATGACAGAGCGGTTCAGGTAAGAAACGCTTATGGACTAAGGGCCATAAGTGGTGGCACCGCTTGTGGATAACAACGGATAGGTGGTGCGAGCAAGGTACTGCTCTTGGGAAAAGGGGAAAGCATGGTGCTGAGCATTTTTGTGAAATATTGACAAATTGTATGAGTTTCCACTCCAAGTGTTGGGATTAAGGGAAAATAGGTATGTCAAAGGTCTTATCACATGATGGTGACAGGATTTTGGTATAACACATACCCTGCTGTCGACACACGAATTGAAGAATAGTTGGAAATCATGCATAAATACTTAAGAGAACTGAACCTCAAAGGTCAGGAGATCTGGTGCACGAAGTTCTCTATAGCTGACCATACCAAGGATAATTGTGGATAGGACATAAGCTGATAAGACGTCTATTTTGTTCAAACAAAATGTTTCTGTGATATCTTTCAGGAGCATGGAGACCACACGATGAAGGATTTCCCATACACCATGAATAATGACAAGGCTTCTTGGTGTGCAATCTGTGTGAAGTCAAGATTCATGTAACAACTGACTGGCATTTGAACCTAAAAAACCGTCAAAACTATCAAGCAGTTTACCAAACAAACACTCTGGCCCAGAATAATGATAATATCCCAAGGAACAATGAACAGAACATACCAAGAAATCAACAATATGAAGGACGTAGATACAAGCGTTGGTTTGACAATCGTCATGGAGGATTTGGAGGTCGAGGACGATTCTTTGGTAGTCGTGACAATCAACCACGATGACCAATCAAATGTTTTACATGCTATAAAGAAGGACACTGGTATGTGGAAGTATAAAGATAGAACTGACTTGAAATTTTGTACTAGCTCTGGTGTGGGTGATCACTCATTGGAATATTGTCCCACCATACTTGACAAAATTAATAAAAAGAAAAATGTTAATGTCTTGTATTATGTTGAAAAATGTTATGTAGGCCGCACAAAGAATCTACACATAGTAACCAGACAAGGAACGAAAATTGGAAGTGATAATCCAAGAATAAGAAAAAATAAAGACAAAGTTGAATATCCTAATCCTACAAAGCAAAAACAATTGTATAACAATGCATCAAACATGTTTCGAGAATTTGATAGAGAAGACGCAGTTGATGAAAATTGACAGAACACACTTCATGAACTATTGAACTTAATACATAAATATAAGTCAGTGGCACAATTCATTGACCTATTGTACAATATTAAGAAAAAAAATGATACAGATAAAA
This sequence comes from Pseudotsuga menziesii, assembly GCA_001517045.1. Classification (NCBI taxonomy): domain Eukaryota; kingdom Viridiplantae; phylum Streptophyta; class Pinopsida; order Pinales; family Pinaceae; genus Pseudotsuga; species Pseudotsuga menziesii. The sequence goes on along the minus strand of LPNX011041463.1, from coordinate 59,031 downwards.
AAACTAAGAGTATATGCAGTTTAAATCAAAAGGATAAGAATGATGTTGATCCACTTTTCGATCTTGAAATCAAAGGATATCATGTTCAACAATTCATCCTCGAATTTGGATCCCAAGTAAACATTATGGCGCGGGATACATGGGAACATTTGGGTAGGCCTTGACTGAATGAATTAGGCATATATTTAAAGTTATCCGAACAAGGACTGATCGAACCCATTGGGGTTTGGAGAAATGTCGATACAATAATAAAAGGAATTTCGACAAAAGTCGACTTCGAAATAATCGACCCTAAGGAAGGATCATGTTCCTTTCCATCCTTGGTAGGACGTCCATGGGGTTGAAAAATGAAGGCATCAATCTCATTGGACAAGGAAAGAATATAACTAAAAGGGAATGGACAAAAATTTATTGTCCCCATTCATCCTTCACAAGGAGAACCCTAGACTGAGCCCATAGACGAGGAAGTTGATGTTCAACAACTCTATCAGATTCAAAATGATGAAGATTATAATAAACATAATAGTTATGGTGAACTTCATCTAGGGAACCATGATTTAGTTGGATATAATTCATATGCAGAATTGTATGATTGGGAAATCAAAAACTATGAAACATAAGCAAGGGGTTGTTGGACTATTCAGGCTATCCAGAAGAAACCAACTCGACAATGCTTCTATGTACTGATTATTCCAAAAATATTTGAAAAGAAAATAAGGGAATACCCCTCTTTGGCACCAATAAAAATAGATAATAAACAAAATCTTAAGTATAAAGAGAGAGAGTCACCATTTTTCCATATAGAACAAGTCTCTAAGAACCTAGGTGAACATGGCCGACTCCAAATCCTGGTAGAAGTATTTACAGGACAAGTTGTTCGATGGTGGGACACCCATTAGTTGATATTACAAACATGGACAACAGCTTTGAATTTATTCATAGAAAGGTTTGGAGGTAGGAAGCTAACTAACACCCAAGAACTCCTTAGGTATGTCACCCTACACTCTAGTCTATGTGAAAGAAGCTATCCCGCCTCCAAATATTTTTTTTCCATCCTCTAAACTAGCCCACGACTCTAGAGGAACTGATAATGAAGTTCTGCAAATCCGAATCCATAATCTGCTAAAGTTAGAGGAGTCTAGATCCAAAGCAAGAGAGGGGTTTAAACATCAATAAGAGATGGTGAAGAAATGGTTTGATAAGCACAAAGCCGAAAAAAAGGAATTTGAAGTCGGTGATTTGGTTCTTAAGTGGGAACACCCGCATGATGAGAAGGGAAAGCACACTAAGTTTCAACAATTATGGATAGGCCCTTTTCAAATTGCAGAAAAGTTAGTCCCCTCAACTTACAAATTGCAATATTTACAGGGGTGGGAAGAGAACTTGCTGGTAAATGGTTTAGTTCTTAAGACATATTTTTCTTAATGTTTTTAAGTTTTTCTTTGTACATAAATAAATGGTTTGATTGTTTTTTGTTTTCCTTTGCTTAGATTAGTTCTATTTGATTTACATTTTACTTGCTTAAGATTTTATTTCTTGGTTTGCTTTACCTTATGTTTCAATAAATCAACACAACTTTTGGTTTTGGAGTTCATTAGAGTTCTGGATAAACTAAAATCTTTGACTAAAGAATTCCTGCTATTTGCACATACATAATGCTTAAAGATCCTTTAATATTAGCAGATTATCTGAAAAGATTATGACCACATTGAAGTCTTGTTTAATCCATGTAAAATAAGTAAGGTCAGAAAAGTCTAGAATACTATTTTGAGGCTCCATTCACCTCACACTAAAGTCTGTCCTAAAAGGATAACAACAAAATACCCATGGAGAGGAAGCATGGTAAGAAGTTGTATTATATTTAAATGGTCCCATGCCACAAATGAAAGCCAAAAGGATCATCAAGATTCAAAATCTCCCAGGAAGAAAACATATATCAAAAAGCATACTGAACAAAATTAGTTGAATAAGATTGCTCGAAAGTTCTTCTCCGTCTGTGAGTTGAAATCAAAACATCTCTCACACAAAAGGACATTATGGATAGAAGAGCCTAAACTAAATTTTAGAAAGAAACCAATCAAGGAGGACTCAAAAAGACAAAAGTCTAGAAGCATCAAAAGAATGCAAAATGGCATGGGAATGAGGAACAAATGAATATATATGTTCACTATATGTTACAATCCTATGGTGTCTAAGTTGGAAGCTATCCAAAGGCAGAGGTAAAATAAACTTCATATCTTGGCCTCAAAAGAGTTATCAAGACTATCAAAGCCTGGTTACCCTTTTCCATTTGGACCATAATCAATGTTTTAAAGTTCATAAATCTTGTACTCTAAGAAATTTAGGAATCTTAAAGGGATCTAATAAGATAATTTAACAGGATATTTTTAAGCAGGTGCTGTTCGAAAGTCAGTTTTTCAGATATCTGTGTCCACCAGTTAGTCACCAATTGTTGTTGTTGCAACATTTCCCAAAAAATAATTTTTATATTTTTTGGGCCCCCTTGAAAATATTAATTGCCTTTGCTTTGATTGACCTTTTATTTTTCCTGTCCATCATGAAACTTTCAGAAAATTTTGTGTTACTAAGGAAGAAAGTCTATTTTCTTGATTCGCAGTAGCGGACGATTTCTTAATTTCGAGCAACTACAGCGGGCTCATCTTCGCTTTCAATCCGCTACGGTGATCCTTTCCTTTTTTTTTAGCTGCTATAGAGGAAGGATTTATATTTTTGGGCTGCCACGGCGGTTATCATTTTGAATTATGTGTCGATGTTTCCATACTTCCGCTATGTCAGCAAACTTCTCGCATTGCGTCCGCTACGGCCGTAGGTTTCTGATTGTTTTTTTTATTTGTTTCCCGCGAGCCGCTACAGCGGGTGTTTTCCTTGGTCATGAGCCGCTACGACGGACTCTTTTCTTTCTCGCAAGCCGTCATCTATATGTTCCCCCTATGACAGAAGGTTTTTTCTGTTTTCCCACTATGGTGGCGGACTTCAAGGTTTATGTTGGTGTCTGGAAGCCACTATGGTGGAGGTCTCCTCCTGTTTAGTCCACTACGGTGGGTGTTCTGCATACTTTTTCATGGAGATGTTGAGATTAATGCCATCACTACGGATGCGCTGTTGCGGAGAATGTGTTGAGATTAAAGCCATCACTACGGATGGAGTGTTGTGTCCGAGCCACTGTTGCAGATGAATAGCCATGATGACTTATGTGTTTTGGCCCACGGTGGTTGGTGCCAGTAGGGTTTTTTGGACTCAAATGTGCAAGTGTTCTAGGGGTTTTATAGCCCGAACAGTTGGCTTATTTTCCCACTTTGCTTTTTTTTATCTTGTTGTTGTTACAGAGTGGGTGAGATTGAAGAACGTTTCCCATTTGGAGTTATCTTCTCGGTTCCTTGGTGGAGCTCACGTGGCCTACACTCATCGGTCATTTTCAACTGCGTGGAGCTAGCATTAACCGACAAGTGGGTTTCCTCACCTTTTTTCTCAGTAAATGGTTTGGTAGGGTTTGTATCTGTCGTTGTCGGTAATAAATTTGGATAAGTTTATAAATGGTTTCACTTCCCGTCTTCTTTTAGGTCAGACTGTCCCAGACGTATTTTCTTGCCCTAGTAAATACATAGGACTTATGCATGTTCATGAGCATTTCTTATCCAGTTTGATAGGTCAGAGATTTTTTTTTCAGAAGATCGAGCTTCGTGCCAGTATGGATGCAGTCATCTGCTCACACATGGGAGTTGGTCTTGGTTGCGGTTTTCTTTTTTTGAGTAGAGCCCATAAGGGGAGTTTCCTTAGATTTTAGCTGTGGGAATTGTGGCATCATTTTTTCCCTAGGGTGTCGCCGCCATGATTCTTGGTTTTTCGAAGCCTTGCCATGATTGTGAGAGAGTGAGGGCCATGGGGGGTTTTTAGTTTTAAATTAGAGTGCAGAAGGGTTTTCAACAGGTGTTGCTCGCAGTTTCAACAGAGTCTATTTTTTTAGCCGCAACCCTGAGCCCATCGTAGTGCTGGTTTCTGATGGAAGGAACAGATAGGGTAAAGTGGTTTTAGTTTTTCTGCTTAAATGATGTATATGTGTGATTTATTTGATCGTATGGGTGCTAAGACAATTTTTTTTGGCAGGTATTGTTTACTACCGAAAACATGCCTAATAAGGGAAGGAAGAAAGCACTCGTAGGCTTGCAGTGGGAGGAAAAAAGTTATTGGCTGAAGAATCACACAAGGAATAGGCAAAAGCTTCTAAAAGAAAGAACATAGAGGTTGTTCTGAATAGAATGCCAGAGTTGGAGAAGGATTTGGCTAAAGGATATTTAGGCTCTGATCAAGATATGGAGGATACAGGAGTGAAAGGCCATGATATTGATGAAGTTCAAGGTGGTGGAGGTTTAGAACAAAGCCCTGTGCGCACTAATCCAGAGAACCTGCCAGCCACACCTAGCAGCATCCTAAGAGGAGGTCATGTGCCCATAGCTGAAATGTGACTTGTACCTTTTACACCTTCAAAGAAATATGATGTAGCATGTTTGGAGGACATTCATTTTGATCCTAAAACGAAGTCCATTGTATGGAGGATGGAGAAAACTTTGAAGGTAGGAGCTCAACCAGTGGTCACTACAGTGACAGAGAGAACAATCATGAAAAATGTAGAAGAGCACCCCAAGAAATTAGCTTCTATGGGCATTGCAAATGCCTATGCAAATGCTCACAACGTGGGCAAACTTATGGAAAATATTGAGAAATACAAAGGAAAGATGGATGAAATGAAAGATGTGCTGAGGAAAGAAGAAAAGGTAGGAAGAGAGTCCAAAATAAAATATGAGGCAACCTTGTCAGTGTTCGAAAGATTTCAGCAAAGACATAAGATAATAGAAGCAGAATGAGATAGTTTGAAATTATCAATTAAAGATTTGAGTAAAAGGAGAAAGAAAGTCTAGAAAATAAAGTGGTAGAACTAGAGCTGCAGAAGACTACCGCTGAGGGGAAATCCAAGCATTATGAAACCCAAGTAGTAGCATTGGAGACCTAGAAAGATTCACTAGAAGTTTCATTAAAATCAACAAATGAATAGAAAACAGATATTGAGCCATTGAAGAAGCATGCTCTCACACTTAGGAGTAAAATTCGTCAAATGCAGCTTCAAATAGCAGAGGAGATGTTGAAAGTTCAACAAGTAGAGACAAGGTTGGAGGAAATTATGAGTACAACTTCTTACTTCTTAGACAGGACCCATGATATCCTGGAAATTCTACAAGGACATTTGACTTGGTTGGAAACAACCAAGGAACCTCCAGCTAATGCACCCATCAAGGACTTAGAGACAGTGAAGCTGGAGTAAGAACCGATTGAATTCGGGAGTAAATCAGTAGAGGAATTGGTAAAGGAAGTTTGAAGGACTAAAGGTGTTTGTGCAAAATTTTGCAAATTTTTTTTCACAACTTACAATCATTGTCAAACATCTGCTAAGAGAAGGTTAGAATAATTACCTGATCATGAAGGGTTTTTGAAGCAATTATAGGTCAGATGGCAAGAATATGAACAAAGTATCTAGCTGGTCAAAGGTTTGGATGAAAAGGTGCTGAAAATTGTAATAGCCCTAGTAGCAGTGAGTAGTCATTTATTGTAGGATCAACTTCGTTTGATTCCAGCCAGAGTCGAAAATATAAAATCCCAAATTGCCAAACATGAGATCACTATCAGATTTATAGAGCCATCAGGGTTCGAAACTATAGAAACAAATGCAAGTATTTTGTTTTATTAATACATTTTTGTAATATTTTCCTAAGTTAGCGAGTCCACTAGAAGACAAAGGCATCTTTTGTAACTTATTTGTAAAGAATCCCAAAGGGAAAGGGAGACCAAGAGACTTTTGAATTTGTATAAATAGAGATCAATTCGATAGAGTAGGGGGTGTTTTTCATGCTACCTTTTGAAAATGTTATTTTAAGAAGAACTACTTCCTCTTATAATAAAGAAGATATATTTTTTGCTGGAGAAGGCACTATGGAGTCTCAAATGCTTGCCACAGATTGGTTGAATTTTGAACTACTTCTGTTTCATCTTTTTTCTATGAACTGTTAGATCGTTCTAACTTACGAATTATTTCATGTTATGAATGTTTTGCTTTTTATTTCTGTGAAACTTCCACATTATATTTGAGTAATGAATGTTTTAACTGACAATGAGCTAGCTCTTTGTTTATCTTTCTACTTATATTCATGTATTATGAATACAAACAACTATCTGTAATATTCTAAATGCACATTTTACAGTACATTACTCATAATTAATTACAATATTGGTCCCTAGGGATAGGTTAAATAGAATGAGTTAGCATTAGTATAAGTTGTTCTTTGTTTATGATTTAGAAGTGAAAGAGGTAAGAACCTGCACATCACATTGTGAGCTCTTCGCTTTCTCTATCAACTGCACTTAATTAGGAACTTGCATATCATACATAACATAAAAACTAAAAATACACTTAAATGGTGGACCGGGAAGCAACCGGTAAAGTAAGCTTTAGCCGTTCCTTGACCTACGGTAGACAGACAGTAAACTAGATGAATTCCCCATACTAAACAATAATGAGCTAATTGAGAAAGCTTATTGGGGAGAATCCCTACTGTTGTTACCTGGTATTTTTCTAGGCCTCAACATGTCCCTCGTCAACCTTATGTCGGCACCATAAAGTATAAGATGTGAAAAATATTTTTAGATACAAAAGTAAGGGCATCTTCTCACATCACGATTGATTCCAAAGGATTGTATAGGGGTACTATTGAGGGTCCCTTTTGTGCATAATGATTGTTACATGCTGGTAGACTTCATAGAATTGATGTATAGGTTGGTTATGAGTCAAGATGGTATCCATTTTCATGCTTGTGAGGGAAAGAAAAGATAAAAATTGCATTCAAAGGTATAGGAGATGAATCCTTGTATATTACCGGAATTTCAAAGACAAAAACATAATACGGACTATGACTAGTTGGAATTAGAAGTTAAAGGAAGCAATGTAGTATATAATAGAAGGCATTGTTTTGAAAGGGGTATAGGAATATGTGAACTTAGTGTCTTGGAGATATTTGAAGGAGACTTAGGGTAAAATTCAATGGTAGGATAAAGTTAAAAAGAGGCAAAGCATTATCAAAAGAAGTAGGAGTGTAATAGGGTGAGAAAGGAAAAAATTAAACTAATGTTGGGTGAGGATGTTATGTTGACCACTAGGTGGGAAATCCCTTACTATTTTTTCTATGGTATGGAGGCCTTGGATAAATACATAGTTAGATGGATTGAAAAGGTGTGGAATCCAATTCTAGGAGATATGCCAATTTTCCATGTCATTATTTTTTCGATGAAATACACATAACGGGTAATCCTCCAAGCACTTCCCTTCATTTAAATAATCGTACCATAGATTGGGGTCCACAATATTCATAGAGGCAGTCATATTAGGGACTTGACCCCATGAACTCCTACTTGCAATTCACAATACTCAACCACTTGAGATAACCCATAGGGATACCAATTTTCCATGTCATAACTAGGGGGTGGTTATATTTTGACTTTTTGTTGGAGGACCATTATTTATGTTGAAGATATATTCCTGTGTTTTTAATCCAGGGGTGGAAAAGAAAAATACACAACCAATTTGGGTATAATTACCATGCTTTCCGATGGAATTCTAGAACAAATCATTATTGGAGGAATTTGGGTACATGATTAGTGCTTTTCTTGTCTTGGAAGAATATAAATATTAAGGCATTAACATGCTCATAGAAAATATTTTGGTAGAAATTGATATGAGGGAAGGACGACTAGAGGCGATGCAAAACAATATGGGGACTTCGAAATACCGTCAAATTGTGTGTTTATGAGAAAACCCTTTTAGGTGCTTAAGATGTCATTTGTAAGGGAATATAGTGAGGGATTTCACTTGACCTACAATGAAATATAATTGGATAAATGTGGAGAGGAAAATGGGAGAGTAGATTATAGAAAAAATGGTAAAAAGGGAAGCTATGGGTGGGTTATAAAAGATAAATGGGGTTAAATAAAATACATGTCTGTATAGGGTAAAGAGTGTGCCTTAGTATCAACAGAAGGAGTTATTTTCCAAAGTAAAGACTATTTTAAAGATAAGGACATCAAGCATGTGTGAAGTGAGGCTGTTGTCTACAAAGAGTACTAAAAACACTACAAACTAGTAAATGCAAGCACACCTTAGCCAATTACTACATGGAATAGAGGCCACCAAAAAATAACCATAGAATGAACCACCACAAAAAAATTGAAATTCTCTTCACAACATCAACGCAATGACTTCCTTATGGTGAAACAAAATTACACCAACAAACAACCATAGAGAGAATGACCATATCCAAACTAAAGCACTCTACACAACACAACATTGTGCTCTATAAATAAAATAGTAGCCATAGAAAAAATCACAAAGTGAGAGAAACAACCACAACCTAGTTCAAATGCCTTACATGACACATCAAATCAATGAATGTGTTATACTCATTCACTATAGATGAATGAATTCAAAGAAATGAATACAATCTATAAGGGTGATGTCACTATCACATCAATCCTACCATGATGGACATAACTATCATTTCCAAAATTATGTTTTAATACAAAAATCCTAAACTATATAAAACATTTATCCATTACATTAAACATCCAATTATACAACATGAATGATCCTAAATAAATTGCTATATATAATGACCCACAAGGACATAACAAATGTACAAATGTAATATATCTAATAAATATTTGTAATATATCTAATAAATATTGGATATATTTTATTTGGGACCTCATGATGAGGAGAACAACTAATGTTGCATTCCAAGATTATGTTCACACCCTTGTGAAGAAACCTTTGTTCGATATATGAATAATGATTTTGTTCACTACATTCAATGTTCATCAAGCCAGTGTTTTTATTGGTCCTTTCCCTAATAAAAGGGAAAGAACATTGGGTAGAGATATTATTATAGTGGTTGAATACATTAATAAGTGGGAATAAGTAGATCATGTCGAGACTTTGTATAAAATAGATCATTATAGCCCAGTTCATATATGAGAATATTATCACAATATTTGGTTTCTCACCCACATTAATAAGTGATCAGCAAATTCATTTTGTGAATAAAACCATATAAGTATTGATGAAAACTTTTTTGATCTACCATAAGAACCCCCCACCATCTACAAGAAAATGGAGGTATGGAATCATTTAACAAAACCTTATGAAAAGGACTCACTAAAATGTGAAACATTGGTAAACATAATTAGGATGACAAGATACATGTAGTCTTATGGGCCTATAGAATTTCATACAAAATGTCATCTAGGAAAACAACGTTCAAATTGGTCTGTGGTCAAAGAAGTAGCTCCTCCACACTTTAGGGTCAATGCAGATAGAGTAGAAAAAGTATTAAATTTGATTCCAACAAGGCTAAAGCAGACCAAGTATATCAAAGACAAAATATTCAGAGGAAATAATTGTATCCCTTCACCATTAAGAAATTACAAAAACTACAAAAATATTGGCATGGTATAAACATAAGGAAAAAAGAAATAAACGTGGGAGACCTAGTGCTCTTATATGACAACAAAATCAAAGACATGCCTAGAAAAATAGAAACAACCTAGCTTGGTCAACATGTCATAAAATATATAATAACAAATGGAGTCTTTCAACTAAGTGTTGCACCTGAAAAATACACTAGTTCCTGATGACCCTTTAGAAATCTTGGGCATAGATTCCTTTGGTGACTTTTTCCACCCTTAGGGAGATCGACGCATTTTCTCAGTAATGACATAGAATTGTCAATGCACTGTCCTATGGAGAAACGAGTGCTGACGAATTTTTGTCTATTGACAATAGGCATCGCCGGTGCTCTTTCCCTGTGAGAAAGAAGCGTCGACAATGTTTCACCTTCATCCAGGAGCGTCAGTGGACCTAAAACTTGAAAAAAGAATATTCTAGAAGCTTACTTATGAAAGCCTCCATGGAGTTGGTTCCTACTAGCTAGGGAGAGGTGGCATTCCCCTTCCTAACATGTTGGGATCACCTCCTATACATTTCCTAAGTGAATCTCATATTATTTGGCCTATAAATTAAGCCTTCATAAAGTGAGTGAGTGGAGGCCAAAGAAAGCACCCTTATGTTATTGGACTGAGATGTGGTTTAGAGGCAAGTTTGAGTGAGTCAATGTGTGAAGCGATTGTTGTTAGTGAGAAGTGTTGTAAGTCCATTATGGAATACAAAGCTTGAAACATCAAGGCTTTGGTTGTAGCATTACCTTTTTTATTTATTAATACAAAAGTGTTCCCCTTTCACATACTTAATTTTTGAAAATATCAATTAAATAATGTTAGATTCCTTGATCACTAGCATACATTGTTAATTTGTCATGATGCTCTCATCTTGTTGTTTTTTCTCTTGATCTTTTATTGCAGGTATTGAAGATTGCATGCAGAACATTGGAACAAGGACAAAAAGCATTCAAATCTGAGGTATGAGAGTGGTTTTATGTTGAGTAAATTAACTATCTAGGGAAAGGATATGTTTTTGTGTTTCTTTTGTTCTATGCTTGTATCATACAGGGTAGAGGAACAAGCAATGTCTGCACTGGTTTCAGAATTCGTTGAAACAAAATTGGAGACCATACTGGGGATATCTTATGTTAGCGCCAGGATCATGCCCATAGGTTGGGCGAAAAAAATGGCTCTCTCTTGGGCAACAACAGAACTGCTTTAGACTGCGCCTATGGCCCTATGCAGTCAGAGAGGGATCTCTTGATTTTTTTCAGGTTTACTTCATGTAGGATATTCGATCAAAAACGGTCAAGAGGCCAAACTCCTAAATGGAATGGGTGCATTAATGTAAGAGGTAGGTGGGACTATAAGAGTAAGGGACCATTGGGAAATGGGGTTGAAGGTCCGGGTAGGGAACATTTTGCAGGAGGTAAAGAATGGCAGAATTTACAAACAGAGGCAAGATAGTCGTCGATCTTGCAATCAAGAGATATTTAGTGGGTGATTAGTAGATGAGAGGGAACAGTCCATCACACAAAGCACCAACAAGATGAATTCTATGTAAATTGAGAAGAAAACTTAATGAATGTCTGAAACAACAGATGGAGCATAGCATGTATGAATTCCAATCTGCTATACACTCATTTCAGACATGAAATAAATTAACAAATTGGAATGAAAACATGAAGAACATTTCACGTAAAGAGATTACATATTGAAAGAAGCAACGACACAGGAATCTCTTCCTTGAAAAACAATCCTTCCTATGCAAATTTTTTCATAACACGGAAATCAGAGACTATTTACAATGGAGAGCCTCATCCCTTAAAAGTTTCCCAACCAACCAACTAACTCCTATCTCCCTCTATCGGGAGTGTATTTATACTATTTCAATGCTGAGATTACTCTCTGAAGAAAACCTAAAAAGTTGTTTCCAGTCACAATCAAACGTTAACAATCTAAAGAGTGGAACTATTGTCATGATTTACAAATGTGAATAAACATCATGGAGCTATAGCACGTGGTAACACAGACTGACAACGTAGAGTTTTCTTTATCCTGGTATGTGAAAGTGATCCCTATGTGTCTTGCTGACGGTCAGTTGCCACTCAGACCGTTTTAGACATGCCTTTCTGCCTCCTTTGACCAGCTTGCTTCTTTGAGACCACATTGCTCAAAGGCTAACAAGAAGACCTGTGCCCCGGTGCCCGATCATTTTCCCAGCCCTTCCTTCGTTTGGTAACATGGTTATAGGAGGGAACTAGGAAAAGGGTGGCCATGCACTTGATGATGATAAACGTCTTAAGAGGTTTATCATCTTTGTATCGCTTTCTCCATCCTACGAGGAGGGTTTTCTCGTAGGCCACGTAGTTGGGCGTGTGTTTGACCTCCTCCTCGCCCATGGAAAATTCATTAAGTGGAGACTATAGGGGTGTTGATGAAGGCTCTAGACCTCTACTATCCTAAACGAAGCATTTGCTCCAACAGCTCCACCACCATTATGTGTTGGGACTTCAGAGGTCATGACTGCAACTGGAGGTGTCGGAGAAGCATGCTCGGGATGTAAAAACCCATGCATAGCACATCTGAAGGTAGGGATGTGTGGAAACAATTGAAACTCTCTAGGTGTTTAACATCTATGCCCCAATGGTTGGCACTTTCCTGGCATAGATAGCCAAGATTGTGACGAAACACAATTTTATGTTCACCAACCATTAGTACTCCTTGTCGAACTAAATTCTCAAACCACATAGTTATGGCTATGTGTGAAGGAACTCAACACTTCTCATAGATAAACCTTTACCTCTCACCATCTATACATTTTCATACCTCAACAACTTCAAAAGATGGTGCTATATAGGGAAATCTAAAATGGCCTGGAGATGGCTACACTCTTGAATACCAGCCGATGTGACAGTAGCATGTGTGACACCGAGGTGGGGATCTTCTCCTCTAATGTTTAAGTATCTTATCTGATATGGGTAGGATTTTAAGCACTTCTCGTGTGGCTGTCTAGCTGGTTTTAAAGAATGTGGATTTGTCCTTTCTTTCCTTTTCATTCACTGTGATGGTGGCACTGAGCGGAATCAGTTTGTGGCATCTCTTCACTTCGTGTAGATGTTTGATTCGTCACTCCAAAACCTGAACTTCCTACTTCCCTGCTATTTTTTCTATGTGAGCCACGTGTTGGAACTATGGAGTCGGGGAAGTTAGTGTCATTGGACGGGACCTTTGCCTTAGGTTTATAAAAAATAGCATCGGGGGAATTGGCCAATCTGCCAGGAGGCATATTACATGTATGAACGTCCCTTCCACTGTCATCTCTACACTGGATGAGAAACTTGTAGCCTTGGGGCCTCCTTATCCCTCTGATTTGGGGGAACCTTTCACATCCACCATCCATGTTTATTTACTTCTTCTCCCAATTGCTCCTCTCTTGATACAATGAGTAGCTTTAGACCGAGGCATGTTCTTACCTGTTGATTGAGATCGACCTTCCCTTGCAACCGTCAATCTGAGTGGGTCCTACCACCTCTTTGTGGATCGGGACCCTGACGTTGTCCGCGCTAATTCAGATCATGAAAAGGGCCACAACTGTAGATCTACTCCCTTCTTCATCATGACTGTCAATATTTGCAGTTGATACCACTTTTCGCTATTTAGAATCAGGACTTTATCTGCACAAGTTTGTTGTGCGAAATTGACTGGGGCCGTAGATCTGCTCATGCTCTCATCTCCATCGTTAGATACTGCCATCCTTTAACCAGTTTCACGATTTGGGAATGTTCCTTCTATCGAGCATGTTTGCTCAGCAAAACTGTTTCAGGCCGTTGATCAGGCCTTGCCTTGATCTTGGCCTCTCATTTTTTTCCCATTTTAACGGACTCTATGAATGCCAAAATTTGACCATTCTCCCACGTCTTTGGCCAAAACCATGATCTATCATCGCTCTTCTTCCTTGTGATTTCGAACTGTTGGTCTATGATGCCTATCTATATCGTCTATGCTATTGCAAGTCTTCACCTTTGGAGGAATCTACCATCATAGATTGATCTTTCTTCATTATCTGATGGTCTCAAAACATGGAAAATGTGCCTCTGATAATCTGAAGGGCACTCACACAGTGTTCAAATGAATAGGACCCTTTTCGGACTCTGTCAGGCCCATAAATCGACTGTTGTAAACATAGTGCTAATAGCTAGCTCCACGAGGGATGCTATCCTCCCAGCGAGGTAGCAAAGAACTCTCGTAGACCAAGTGCAAAATCCATTGGGTCATCCCCAATCTTTCCTTTGAAGCCTCCGTTTTGCTTTGAGCTAATGCTTTAGCGAAGTTATGTCAATATTGCAAACCCTGCTCTTGATTGCAAATCTGTGCTTACAACTGTAAATGAAAACAAACTAAAATAACAATGAAGGAAATGCTCGATGATTGTCGAGCTTATTTGTTCCTACTTACTCTACCTAATTTAGTGCATAAGTCCGATTAAGTGAAATCCGACTTCCAATGAATCCAATAAAGCAACTTGCCTAATAGTTTTGTTCTCTTTTTGTGCTTGATGAACAAAAATGAAATAAATAATGGGAGAAGGTAATGACAAATAAACTAATCTTTAAAGCAGAGATGTGACTAGTCATTACCATTACCCAACCTCTCCATGTACTCTACTATGGGGTCATATAAAACACAGGAGCCTCTAGTATATTCTATCCTCTGTTCATGGGTAGGCTGTCCAGAACTCCCTTCCTCTTGTGAGCTATCAGGATGATACTTGAAATATCGTAGAAGAGGGCCCACAACATTGTTTTCCAACAAAACATCCATCCTTTTGATCAAAATTTCTGCAACTAGAACTTCACCTTCTTCATGTGCCTCAGCATGAACGTTTTCCTTTTCTTCAACGAAACCGAGTAGGCATATTCCTCCTTTATGGGGTGATATTCTTGAAGAGAAAAAATGTATTTATTTGAGGACTGTTTCCTCCTTCTTCGTGACTCAACACCTCATCACAAATTCTTGACGCATCAATAGATGGAGAGGGGTAGCATGACTGTTCCTCTTTGTCATCTTCTTTTCCACATAAGTTTATGGAATGCACCATACCCTCTAACTTATGTTTCTGCTTAGAAGCTTTAATCATGTGTCGTATTAATTAAAAAGAGGAATAACATTGAGGTAGGCTATCACCTTCAGCACATTTATCATCCTTCCATGTACCAACCTTATGACTTTGCCTTGTAGCTTGATTTTCTCCATTAGAAGACCTTGGTTCTATATATGGATCTTTAGGCATAGCATCCAGGTTCTCCTCCTCATACTCATCATACACAGGCACACCGAAATCCTTTTTAAAATCATCCTTTATTGACCCGGTGCTGAGCAGATTGCAGTCTTCAGAAAACATGCCTATAGAACCATATGCTCTTATATCGGGATGATCATCTTTCTGTCTACCAAGGGAAATCTTTAGCTGAACAGGTACTCTCCTTTTTCACTTGTAGGGCCCAACCAATTTTAATGTATCTTTTTTTTCACCACCGCTGTCCTGACCTGACAAATTTTTGGACATCTTAAGATTTTCCTCAACCTCCAAACAATCAGTAAACATATGCTGCAGAGTGGTTGATTTTCTTTCCAAAAGAAGTAAGGACAACTCAGGAGGAAAGGTGGCTGCATAATAGATCTTAGCAGCGTTCTCAAGAGGTTGGACTTCCTTAGGCATGTTATAATAAAATCTTGCAAATCTTCTATTAAAACTAGATATGGCCTCACCCTCATGCCTCTTTAGGGAATAAAATTCTGAAAGTATTTGATCCAGTGGCCTTCTCCTACCCCAAAAGTTTAAAAAGGTGCAAGAAAACTCTTCCCAGGTATTGATGGATTGAGGTTGTAAGTGTTTGAACCATTCTTTAGCATCTCCTTGCAAAGACTGGGCAAAAGTACTTATATAAACATTGTCATGCTCTGTCTCAAAAAGGTTAGAGAAATGTTCAAAGGCTTGTAGATGTTTCTCAGCAGTGAAGTCTTTGGATTCTCCATCAAATTTGGGGAGGTACTTGTAATGTTTCGCAGGAAAATCATGGAGGATAGGAGGCAATTGTAGTGGTTTGTACTGGCTTGGAAATTTGGGAGAGACCAGGTTAGGCGCAATAGGTACGCTATTGACCGAGGTTTCATGAGGTTCATAGGGGTGACCTTTAATGTCATGATCTCTGAGAGAAAAATCTGGTCAAAATCAAATGTACAAGACGATACAATGCTTTCGGTTCATAAAGAAGGATAAACAAGAATATATTCATAGCTCTGTTCCGATCGAATTAAACCATAGAAAGCTGTTTTGATAAATATAGGAAAGGAGAAGAACAAACTTACAAGATAATACAAGGCATCTTGGAAGAAACGTAAAATCGAGTATCTTAACCTTTCACCATGCATTTTCGGGCCTTACAAGGGGCCCATTTTTCCAGATGGAGCCTGGCAATTTTTTCTGACCATTTGATTTTTGGGTCATACCACCAGCGGAGTCGCTGAAGTCTGAATCATTCAAGAGTGGAGTTGCCAGGAGAAAATTGCTCAACCTTCTTGATGTCTGATCATTATTCACCTTCAACAACTGGATCTAAAACTATGTCGTTCTTCCCAGGGATGATCCTCAATCTCATCCCTAGCAATGGAACCGGTTTGTTAGCGTTGGGATCATGCCCATAGGTTGGGCGAAAAAAAGGGCTCTCTCCTGGGAAACAACAGAACCGCTTTGGACTGCGCCTCTGGCCCTGCACAGTCAGAGAGGGATCTCTCTCTTGTTTTTAGGTTTACTTCATGTAGGATATTTGATAAAAAAATGTTCAGGAGGCCAGACTCCTGAATGGAATGGGTGCGTTGATGTAAGAGGTAGGTGGGACTATCAGAGTAAGGGACCATTGGGCAATGGGGTCAAAGGTCCGGGTAGGGAACATTTTGTAGGAGGTAAAGAATGGTGTGAATTTACAAACAGAGGCAAGATAGTCGTCGATCTTGCAATCAGGAGATATTTAGTGGGTGATTAGTAGATGAGAGGGAACATTCCATCATGTAGAGCACCAACAAGATGAATTCTATGTAACTTGAAAAGAAAACTTAATGAATGACTGAAACAGACAGAGCATAGCATGTATGAATTCCAAACTGTTATACACTCATTTCATACATGAAAGAAATTAACAAACTGGAATGAAAACATGAAGAACATTTCACGTAAAGACATTACATATTAAAAGAAGCAACGACACATGAATCTATGCCTTGAAAGATAATCCTTCCTCTGCAAATTTATTCATAACACAGAAATTAGAGACTATTTACAATGGAGAGCCTCAGCCCTTGAAAGTTTCCCAACCAACCAACTAACTCCTATCTCCCTCTATTGGGAGTGTATTTATACTATTTCAGTGCTGAGATTACTCTCCGAAACAAACCTAAAAACCCGTTTCAGTCACAATCAAATGTTAATAGTCTAGAGAGTGGAACTATTTCCACAATTACAAATGTGAATAAACATCATGGAACTATAGCGCGTGGTAACATGGACTGACAACACAGAGTTTTCTTTATCCTAGTATGTGAAAGTGATCCCTATGTTTCCTGCTGATGGTCAGTTGCCACTTAGACCGTTTCAGACATGCCTTTCTGCCTCCTTTGACCAACCTACTTCTTTCAGACCACGTTGCTCAAAGGCTGTCAAGAAGACTTGTGCCCTGATGCCCGATCATTTTTCCAGCCCTTCCTTCATATGGTAACATGGTTATAGGAGGGAACTGGGAAAAGGGTGGCCATGTAATTGATGATGATAAACATCTTAAGAGGTTTATCATCTTTGTATCACTTTCTCCCTCTTACGAGGAGGGTTTTCTCATAGGCCATGTAGCTGGGCGTGTGTTTGACCTCCTCCTCACCCATGGAAAAGTCATTAAGTGGAGACTATAGGGGCATTGATGAAGGCTTCCGACCTCTACTATCCCAGACTAAACATTTTCTCCAACAGCTCCGCCACCATGGTGTGTTTTGACTTCGGAGGTCATGACTGCAACTGGAGGTGTCGGAGAAGCATCCTTGGGATGTAAAAACCCATGCACAATGCATATGAAGGTAGGGATATGTGGAAACAGTTGAACCTCACTAGGTGTTTAAAATCTATGCCCCAGTGGTTGGCACTTTCTTGGCGCAGATAGCCAGGATGGTGAAGAAACACAATTTTATGTTCACCAACCATTAGTACCCCTTATCGAACTAACTTCTCAAACCACATAGTCATGGCTATATGTGAAGGAACTCAACACTTCTTGTAGTTCAACCTTTACCTCTCACCATTTGTACATTTCCATACATTAACAACTTCAGAAGATGGCGCTATATAGGGCAATCCAAAATGGCCTGGAGATGGCTACACTCTTTGATACCGGTCGATGTGATAGTAGCATGTGTGACGCCAGGGTGGGGATCTTCTCCTCTAATGTTTAAGTATCTTATCTCATATGGGTAGGATTTTAAGCACTTCCCGCGTGGTTGTCTAGCTGGTTTTAAAGAATGTGGATTTGTCCTTTCTTTCCTTTTCATTCACTATGATGGTGGCGTTGAGCGGACTCAGTTTGCGACATCTCTTCACTTCGTGTAGATGTTTGATTCGTCACTCCAAAACTTGAACTTCCTGCTTCCCTGCTATTTTTTCTATGTGAACCACCTGTTGGACCTTGTGGAGTCGAGGAAGTTAGTGTCATTGGATGAGACCTTTGCCTTAGGTTTATCAAAAATGGCGTCGGGGGAATCGTCCAATCTGTCGAGAGGCAGATTACACATATGAACATCCCTTCCACTGTGATCTCTGCACTGGATGAGAAACTTGCATCCTTGAGGCCTCCTTAGCCCTTTGATTTGGGGGAACCTTTCACGTCCATCGTCCACGTTTCTTTACTTCTGCCACCAATTTATCCTCTCTTAATACAACGAGCAGCTTTAGACCGAGGCATGTTCTTACCTATTGATTGAGATCGACCTTCCCATGCAACAGTCAATCTGAGTGGGTCATACCGCCTCTTTGTGGATCGGGACCATGTCGTTGTCCACGCTAATTCAGATCCTGAAAAGAGCCATAGCCATAGATCTACTCCCTTCTTCATCATGACCGTCGATATTTGTAGTGATACCACTTTTTGTGGTTTAGAATCACGAATTTATCTACACAAGTTTGTTGTGCGAAATCAATAGGGGTTGTAGATATGCTCATGCTCTCATCTCCATCATTAGATACTTCCATCCTTTAACATATTTCGCGATTTGGGAAATTTCCTTCTATCGAGCATGTTTTCTCAACAAAACCGTTTCGGGCCATCGATTGGTCCTCGCCTTGATCTTAGCCTCTCATTGTTTTCCTGTTTTAACAAACTCTACGAATTCCAAACTTTGAGCATTCTCCCGCGTCTTTGGCCAAAGCCACGATCTATCATCACTCTTATTCCTTGTGATTTTGGATCATTGATCTATGACGCCTATCTCTATCATCTATGCTACTGCAAGTCTTCACCTCCAGAGGAATCTACCATTGTATATTGAGCTCTCTTCATTATCTTACAATCTCAACACATGGAAAATGTGCCTCTGATAATCTGAAGTGCACTCACACAGTGTTCAAATGAATAGGACCCTTTTTGGACTCTGTCAAGTCCATAAATCGACTGTTGCAAACAGAGTGCTAACAGCTTAATCTAGTTAGATTTGGGGTAGATACTATCATATTTGGAGCAGATCTAGTTAGATCTACAACTGTTGGTAACTTTCTCACTTGTAATATTTACATTTTCTTTATTAGCTCATTTTAGTGGATAAGGTGAGTGATCCATCTTGTTACTCTGTCAATTGCCTCTTTTAGAATTTGTTTTTACTTCTATCAGTCCAACTCATTCTTGTTTTGTTTCCTTGTGTAGATCTTTAACTTTGTCATTTATAGATCCGTCGACGCACTTATCCCGATATGATAGAGCACCGTTTCCCCATAGGCACCTTTTTCTTCTTGACAATCGATGCCTTTTGCTTCTTGACAATCAGATCCTTTTTGCAGTTTACATAGAGCATCATCGACGCCCTAGTGCAGTGGACGAAAAGTGTCGATCTCCTTACAACTCTCTGGTGCAACCTTCTTCTATGCGCTGAGGTTGGTTCCCATGCTGCCTGTAATTTAAGTTTTTGATGTTTTCACTTTTTTGAAAGTGTTTAGTGTGTTTTTTTTGAGTTCTTTATTACTGAGTCTGGTGGTTTTGACATTCTGATTCTCACTTGTTGAGCTCAATTTCAAAGCATTTATTTTCTTCAAAGATATCTACCTGTGAAAGCATTACCCGGAATATCTTGTCCTTGTATGGAAGGGATAATCTTGATGAGATACTACTCTTCGAACGTAAACAGATTAAGCTCACCCGGGGCCTGGCTAACTTTGCACCAAAACCCAGGTCAACCAAGGCAAGGAGATAACCTTCATGTATCTCCTAATGATGGGCTGAACTATTCTACCTGAAACGTCGAGAAATCCAGTCAAGAACCACAGGATTCCACTTTCTTCAAAGATATCTACCTGTGAAAGCATTAATGAGAATTTCTTGTCCCTGTATGAAAGGGAGAATCTTGATGAGATACTACTCTTCGAACGTAAACAGATTAAGCTCGCCTGGGGCCTGGCTGACCTTGCACTAAAACCCAGGTCAACCAAGGCAAGGCAATAACCTTCACATATCTTCTGATGATGGGCCGAACTATTCTGCCCAAAACATCGAGAAATCCAGTCAAGAACCACATGATTCCACTTTCTTCAAAGATATATACCTGTGAAAGCATTAGGCAGAATTTATTTTCTCTTTTAGTAAAGGAGTCATAGTGAAAAGGATTTGTGTGAAAGTTCAGTTTTGGATTTTCTGATTTGTGTGGTCCATTTTCTGAAAGGTTTGTTTTGAATAAAAGAATATGTAGCCTCTCTTAAATCAGTTTGCTTTAGTTACTTTATGTTCATTATGTTTCAGAATTATATTTGAAAATACAAAAAGAAATTACCTATCTTGTCTTGTTTATGCTTAGGAAAAAGTCATTCTTGGCTTGCATGAGTGATTTAGGCAAGTAGATCTTTTTGGGTGTTATTGAGTAAATTTAATTTTTATAAACATTAGAGTCTTCCTTTTCTTTTCTTGATTAAGAGAAATATAATTCTTATTGGTGAAAAAATTTTGTGTTTGAAGAATTTTTTGAAGAATTGCTTTCTAGGTCTTGCAATTTTGTTGGTGAAAGTAGCATTGAATTTGTGTGTTTTTGAAAGAAAAATAAAGGTCTCTTCCCTACTCTAGATAGTTCTCATTGAAGGAAAAAGAAGTTGCATCACATATAGATTATAATTTTCATTTTAAAATACACCTTACAAACATTCACTAACCATTTAGATAAAATAAACGTTAGACTAGGCTAAAATTTATAGTAATTTGAGTGATAGGATAGAGACGCGTTCTAGCATCTTAAAAAATAGGAATTGTTGTTTCATGCTTGCACTCCATCCTAGGGTCTGTGTGGTTTCTCCACGTACTGTCGATATATAGAATGACCTTTCACATACACTTGAGGTATATGGAAAGGTACTTCACGTACTCGATTGTATATCAGAGGGCCCCTTTTGAATGGTTGTGCATTACACAACACTAACATGGATTTGAGCTCCCACATACCTTGTGTATATCAGGATACCCTTCTAGGATTCCTTAACCATCTAAGAAAATACCTTTGGTCGTATTGTTAGAGCAATACACCGAGAACAACACTTGGGGAGCTACTACGCACGTTTCAACCAGGTAATTGGGTGTTTAGGAAAGGGTACGGTCCCAATCCTCCTTGTCGTGTTTCATTGTTGGACCCTGCAGTATATTGCGAGTTGCGACAACTTGAAAATCCTAGTGAGAGACCGGCTATCTTCAGCCTATCCTGTCATTTAAGTTTGCTTGTAGCCTTAGCTTGCATAGGTTTGTGTGTGCGTTTTCTTCTTTTTTGAAACCTAGAGTAGAAAATCTCAGCCACCACCCTAGCTGGCCAACTTGTGAGGTGTTCTCATAGGTTGTAGGGTTTACCACCTGACTCTCCTCCTGCTGTGGAAGGACACGAAGGTGAAACCATGGAGCGACTAGATTTTGTTGATGCTCGTATATAAAATAATTTAGCTATTGAAACTAGAGAAGTTTTCTCTGTTTATCATAATCCTTTGGTCCAACTGCCTCGGGTGCAGACACAACCTTTCACTTTCCGACGGAAGGTCAAGCCGGCTCATCGAACTAGACATTCAATCACCCACCCGATGAATCCATAGAAGCATAATATGGTCCAAATAATCCTTTTTGGAGAACTTCCCTAAGACAACCCATTGTTGAATGTGGAACTACTACAACTTACACTAGGTAAAAACGTAAAAGAGATTGTTTGTTTTCCATCACTAAAATATGTGCCAAAAAAATATTGAGATACTTCGGTCCTCACGGGACCTAGTTGAGTAAATGGGATATTGATCTAAATATGCTCTTGCTATAACCTCTTCCCCTTTCACTCAGTAAAATTGGCGATTCATCTGTGTTATGCTAATTTGTAAACTATCTAGAAGTACAGAAGCAACTTAAGTTAATGAGGAAGTCATACCATCGAGGATGATGGAGGAAATTGGGATATAATTTATGGAGGCAATTAAGGTGGGAAATCATGATATTGAAAAGTAAGGCACTGTGCATGTCAATGAATATTGTCCCTGGTCGTTGTCCCAACCTCGTTGGCTTTACTCGATATGAACACAAGTTAAACACCAAAATCAACACTACCATCCACTAGCGTGGCGTTATCCGATCAGACTGACATTTGTAGGGTTTACATTTGGTCACTTCCTAGGACCACAGTATTTCAAGGTACTGTGGGTTGAGGATGATAACTATTGTTAGATTCCTCAATAAGTTTCTACCTAGCACTGGTAACAAAATTAATGTTTGATGGCCGTAACAGGTTTGTAAGGTCCTGGGATATGGGTGTCTGATCCTTATGGACTAACTGGAAAAATACAACCAATGGATCCAGCATGAGGAGCTAAAGGTTTTGATCCTTTTTCTCTGGGAGGAATAGCTTCTCATCATATTGTAGTGGGTATATTGGGTATATTAGCAGGTCTATTTCATCTCAGTGTTCCAAAAGTTCCTTTTCGAGCCCCTGGAGATGAAGATGCAAATTGGGTCGACTTATACAACCGACTTTATCGAGAGAGATTACTTTTTTTGACTCAGGATATCAATCACGAGATTGCAAATCAACTCATGGGTCTCATGGTATATTTGAGTGTAGAAGATGCAAATAAAGATATGTTCTCATTTCTCAACTGTCCTGGTGGATCAGTAATATTGGGAGTAGGGATCATCTAGAAAGTGAGCAAGTATTCTACGATTCGGGGCCCTTTACTAAAAAGAAAAAGAGACAATGGGATAAAAGAGAATAAACCGACATAGATGCTATGGGTATGAAACAGATCCATCTATACTTTCCCCTTTAAGACGACTCATCTAGAATGCTTCGTCAAATGAATAATTTTTTCGAGAATCTATTGAGAATTTACAGCAAAGTGCATAAAATTTGATGAGGATAAGTATATCTCCTCTTCTGAGTCCTTCAAGAAAAAATCCACTTGGGTATCATACCCTTTCGCCACCTCAAGTAGCTCTTCTCCTATAGTCACCAACCCAAAATTTGGTTACTAAAAATCCAGTTCAAACCCCCACTCCCAGTCAAAATTCCCCATCAGTTTTGACTCTTCCAATGTTTTTTACACCTAGGGGGCATTCCCCAGCCCAGGTTCCATCATCTACTAGAGGGACCATTTCTAGTATGGGGAAGAGCTTACTAATGGGACCACCAGTAGCGAAAACCCCTCCTCCTAACACCACTACGATTGTACCTCCTTATGGACCAAAAATATCCTCATGTGTCCAAACCACCATTTTTCACTTTCTTGGGGATATACTTATCCTAGGAATCAACCAACTATGGTTCACCAAGATTATTAAATAGCACCCTCGATGTCAGTCTATCCTGGAATGCCTTACCCTGGAAATGTGTTTGTCCCTTGGGGACAATCCCTATAGAGGAGATTTTTTAAACAATGCTGGAGGGTATGGTGGTCCACCTGGAGGCTCACCACTTGGAGGACCCCCAAGAGGACCGAGGGGACTTGGATTATTTAGAGGATATGGAGGATCCATAGGAGCCGGTGGACCATCTGGAGTACCACCACCTAGAGACCCACCACCTATAGGAACACCCTATGGAGATCCACCATCTAGAGTACCCCCACCACCTAGAGGACCTCCACCTGGAGGACCACTATATGGAGGTCCACCACCACCCATAGGACCACCACCTAGAAGACCACCCTATGGAGGTCCACCATCTGGAGGACCACCACCTAGAGGACCTCCACCAAGAGGACCACCACCACCACCTCCTCCTGGAGGCCCACCACCACCACCTCCTCCTAAAATCCTCCCACCACCTTCTGGAGGCCCACCCCATAGAGGCCGACCTCCCTCGGGTGGTCCATCATTTGGTGGACCTTCTAGTAACCAATCACCAAATCAACTGGCTACGGGGGCATCGTCTATCCTTGTTTATCAATATGAATATGGTCATACTGGTCCACAAATGACATACCATTATTACCAATATCCTCAACCCAATCAACAATTGACATTTTTGGCTACAGTAGATCTGCTAGATTTGTCCAGATTGATTAACGATCCTATACATCATGATCCCTCCTGGCCGACCATTCCAATCAAGTTACCTTCATATATACCAAAGTTTGACAGCAAACCTAGTGAAGAAACTAAGAACCATGTGATGAATTTTCATCTATGGTGTTCATCAAATTATTTGATGGATGGTTCAATCCATTTACGGTTATTTTAGAGAAGTATCACAGGTGTTGCTACAAATTTGTATATAGAGCTACCACAACACTTTTTCTGGGACTTTAATGTTCTAGCCATGGAATTTTTAACTCATTTTTAGCTACCAATCCGGTATGAGAGAAGTACAGATCAGACTTGTTAACCTCGCTTCGACAAACTACCTCAACTCATATATCCAATCATATCCATGAATCGAGACAAAGAAGTAGGTTAATTAAGTCCCCCATTCCTGATTAGTTACTTGCTGATTGGTTCACAAAATATTTACTTCCCCCCATTGCTAGGGATGTTTCCATGGGAGGCACTGTTATGGAGGAGCAAGCTATTAGTCATGCTCATTACTTAGAAATGGTTTATTCCTAGTCAGGTACTTTGTATGATTTAATTCCTCATGCTCCCCGTCCCACATCGGACCCATCAAGACCTAAAATTGAATCACCTATAGATGGCATCCTTGGTTAAGTTCAAACTCAAACAATGGGGAAATCTACCAAGAAGCAAACTCAATCCGCTGCACCAGTAAGTCAACCAGCACCACCCCCCAAAACTGCACCTCCTCCTATTGCTTCCTCTAAGGTAAATGCGTTTCAATCCTCTTTCGGGTGGAAAAAATAAAGGTAAAACAAATCGAAGAAATCCGTTAATCAACAGGAAGGTAATAAACCACAAATTCCTGATGTCGATTCCAAAAATAAGAGAAAGGTAAAGTACCCTTTCCTTAACTATGGAGGTGATCATTTCACCAAAGAGTGTCCACATCGAGAGGAATTTAAGAAATGTTTGAAAAGTTCACCCACCCCTATAGTTCTTACAGATCCTTTCCCCACCCAACAACAATTGATTGATCATCAATATTTGCTTGGGCATTCTTCATCCATTGATGAATTAAAAATGATGTCAAGT
Organism: Pseudotsuga menziesii; assembly: GCA_001517045.1. Taxonomy (NCBI): domain Eukaryota; kingdom Viridiplantae; phylum Streptophyta; class Pinopsida; order Pinales; family Pinaceae; genus Pseudotsuga; species Pseudotsuga menziesii. Next base: position 33,580 of record LPNX011041463.1, on the reverse strand, counting down.
GAGATGATTAAACTGAATACAAGAGCACACATTTATGAACCCCATCCAGAGAAGAAACCTGATGAGGTTCCACCCGATAAACCTTCAGCTTCCACCACTCCTCCAAGTAACAGTATTCATATCGATAAACTTATGCTTGATGCAATTTTTCACCCACTCAAGAGTACACTTCATAAGTTTGTTATTAATACTAACGCACGTACTTCCTAATACTATAACATAGTAGAATATTTGTCCCAGGAATCATGCACTATGTCGATCCTAGAGGTCCTCCAAACTTGTCCCACACAGCGAAATTTTTTCTAACGACACTTGGAGATATGGATCCTGAGAATATTAACATCATTGTTTTCAAACTAGATGACTTTAAAACTATTCTCTCACATTAGTTGGATTTCCAGTTATCCACCAAAGTTATTGGAAATAACATCTGTTGTACCGTATTGGACGAGGGAGCCTCTACTTCAGTCATGTCTTTGTCTTATTGGAGAGCCATTGGTTCTCCTGAAATTAATCGTTCACCTACTACACTAAAGGCCTTTGATGGTCGCGGATTTCAACCATATGAATTACTTCCCTCCCTCCAGGTATAACTAGGGGGGTAATAAGTTTCCATTCATATTGAAGTCATTGATGCTCCTTTGGATTACAACCTGCTCCTAGTTTGCAACTGGTTCTATGCTATGCAAGCTGTAGCTTCATCTGTTTTTCAAATTGTCCAGTTTCTTTAGTTTTATATTTTGTTTGTGTTTTTGAAGCTTGCTCATTTGCTTACTTCTGGAAAATTTTGGTTTAGAGTTCAATTTTGAGTTTATGCCATTATATTTTTTCATCATTTTTTGTTTTTCTTATGTCCTGAAGGGTTCTATAGAGTATATTTTGACTAACAGTTTCATGAATAGCACTGAGATCAAGGTTTAACCATATAAACCTAATTTAAAAGTTGAATTAGTGATCAAATAACACAAAATTAGACTTTTGAACTTTCTTGTAGCGTAATGGTAAAAAATTTGCACTGGCGCGCTACAAGAAAGTAGCGGGTGCTCAATTTGTCATTTTTCACACTAATTTCTTCAATGATTTCATTCCTGGGGTGACTAATCACATCAATAAGTAGTTTTGATACGTGTCTCGTCAGGATAATCATGCGGACAAGTGTTGGTTATGACGTGAGGGAGATCGTGGCAGTTAGAGGTAAATGCATGGTAAATCATGACAAATAGTGAAATAAGGCGAGATTGACGGGAAAGAGGTTCTCTAATTGAGCATTACGAAGCTGGTGGAGATGCTGGAGTGAAGACACATTGCTAAAAAATTGGAAATTGGCAGTTGAAGGAAATTAGGGTTTTGCAGCGTGACAGTTAGAGGCGAGTTGGAGACTTGAAGACACCTGGAGTGTTAAATTCATCCTTAAGCTAGTCCAGGAATCGATTTTTAACACCTACATCAAGCTTGGAATGAGGTACCTCGCATGACCCTGGTCATGGCCTGTTAAATTGGGGTTTTTTTCTGTTAAACCTTATAATGTCAAATTGTTAGAGGAAAACATAAATTCATGTATTCAACAAACTCCCAATGGTGAGATATTAGTCCAAAAAGGGCTAAATGAGCATCGTTTGATGTTAATAAAGTTCAGCAACAACTCTATTAAATATATTTGGTGCTCTGTTTAACCTAAATTATTTAAATTGGGCATAAAGCATTTCATGAACTGATGATAGAATAGACTACATAAAATCAAGGACAAGCAGCTTGTGAGAGTTCAAGGGAGAATTGACTTCCAAAACTATGAAAACTTGAGGAAAATAGGTTGTGAATTCACTAACAGGTTTTGAAAACCACACAGAATATGAAGAGGAGTGGGAAGACTAACAGGGCTGAGCCCACTGAGCTAAATTGGATAGACAAATTTCCAGGATGTGCTGAACTCTTTGAGAATGCTAGATGGTTGAACTTCTTTAAGAAGATTGATGGATATAATACTGAAGTCTCTCACAAATTTGCTCAATGTTAGAACAAAGATATAGTATCATTTGATACTCTGAAGTTCAAATTTACTACAGATTTGGTGGCTGAAGCAACAGGGGTCAAGAATGAAGGAGAACTTTGGTTCAAAAAAGTGCCATTTACTTTCAATGCCCAAAGGTATCTATTACCTGGTATTGTTCCAGATTGGGGCAAGGGAGTGCCCATCCATAATTTCAGAGTTGAATGGGTAGAGTCTACCAAGGTCCTACAAAGCTACATTACATGTGAAGGAAGGTATGCCTTCGTCTTCAAGTATCATTTCAAGTTCCTGTAACACCTTAGTGGTGAATCAAGGATGAATCTGCCTTTCTTCCTGCTAAAGAGCTTGCAGAAAATGTTTAGCAGGATCAAAGAACATCATGACCACAATAGTCAGTCCATATTTCACCATGGACTAATTAAACTTATTATTAACAGTGTTCTACAAAAACAAGGAAAGACTTGGGACTACTTTCTCTTTTGGTCAGGGTTTCAAAAAATCCCAAAAGGACAATCTACCAGAAAGGAAGTTGATAAGGGACAAACTTTAATCAGAAAACTAAGAAAAAAAGTGAAGGTTGAAGGTGAAGAATGTGTCAAGCTAGAGGAAGTTGTAGAACCTTTAAAAGAAGATTGTGAAGCCAAGAAACATCCCGATGACAGTGAGAACCAAAATATACAGTTTATTCACAAGGAGACTCAGCCTATTCAGAATGAGGCACCAGTAGAAAAATTCATTGATGAAGATATTATACTTACAGAGAAGATTTCAAGAGATGGAGAAAATACTAAGGTCCAACAGCAAAGTCCAATTACAATCTTGTCTGAAGATGAAGCATATTTGTTGGAAGGGGATGAGTTGACTGTCAGTGATAAAACTAGGGTTGGCACACAAAAGGAGTTTCACAGTTAGAAGGATAGGACAACAATGCCAAAGAAAAAGAAGATTAAAGTCAAGGAATTTTCCTCTGTCATTCATCAAGGAAAAAGTTTAAAAATGGTAGGAGAGCTCGCTCCAGGCTGGAGACCCAAAAACAAATTGAGGCTAAACATGAAGAAATTATTAAACCCTAAGTTGAATACAGAATGGATAACTATGATTGATACTTCTTCCTCCGATGAAAATCTAGAGTCTAGAAAGGGTGACAGCAAAGGGAAAAAAGTATTGAAAACAGAAGAAGAATTTATCCTCACTGACACCAAATTATCTGTTGTGTTTTTGGAAATACGAGGTAAACTGTTGAAGGAACAACAAAAATATGAAGCAAAGGTTTCCTATTCAGAAAAAAAGCTATTGATTGATGAAAATGCTCATGCTGAAACTGATGACCAAGAAAACCCAAGTCTTCATGATACTTCCACAAAGCTGCTGCCTGAGGATGAAGAAATCTTTAGAAAGATTAACATTCCATGGCTTCCTAATGAACTGCAAAATACAATAGGAAGTAAGGCATTTGACTTAGAGAAAGAAAATCTACAGAGAACCATCAAGCAGTATAAACATCAAGTAGAGTATATGCAAGAGACAAATGATGGTTTGATTATAGCTAATAGAAGACTAAGGGAAGACCTAGAAGAGGTGAATAATCAATACCAAGAACTAATTGCAGTTTCCAAAGAGGCCTTAAAAAGGAAAAGAAGTATAGAGGTACAATTTGCAGGATTAAAACATACTGTCAGAAACCTATAGCAATAGAATGAAGAGCTTACTAGAAGAATGACAGAGATGGAAGCAAAGCAGTAGAAATCTAGGAGAAAGGCCCAAGCCTTAGAGGGGATAGCTCTATTAGCAAAAGCTGCTAAAGATCTATGAGATTTGTTAGGAAAATCAGTTACTTGTTATGTTTTGAAGAATATTTTATTTTTTGTAATTACTCTTTTGATAATACCCTATCGATGAGTAGGCTGAAAAGCAGTTAGGGTTTAGACTATAACTGAATTTTGAAAGACAGTATTTAAGAAGGTCATAATGAAAACAAAGGGTTCGACTTTTGGATGGCTAGAGGAGGTCTCCTGACTTGTTGATAAGCTAAGTACTTGATTCTCATGTGTATTTGATGAATTGATTATGAAATATATGCTCCATTTTACCCTTCAGTCTATTCTTTGGCTTCATTTCTAGCTTGTTTAGCTACACAATTGATAATTTCATTGCTGGTTTATAGTTTTTATGCTTGTAGTGCTTGTCAGTTGTGGATGAACTTCAATGATATGTTCTGTTGGATACATGGTTATTATATTATGCATCTCAGTTCTTATTTACTTGTGATTTAGTCTCTATTTGGGTTATGAATGTATTCCCTCTTGTCACCAAACTTCACAATCAGAAAAACCTTTTAAAAACCCTAAAAACCTAGTTTGTTTGATTGAATATTTGAGATTGTGTTGTCTTGTTTCTTTGTAGTCTGGAAACAATTTATGGCACAAACAACATCCCCCTCTGCACAAATACTATCTATGCAGATTCCAACCCCATGTATTATGTCTTGACTCGTAAGGTAATTCGGGGAAAATACTCACTCTGGATCATTATCCTCTAGGAGTTTGAGTTGGAATTTGTAAAACCACTTTGAAGATGTCACTTGTTTTTGCAGAGCTCATGTGTGACCTTCCCCTTGTTACTGAGGAAAAAACACCCATCGATTCATTACTTGATGAATTTTTGTTTCTCATTAGCATGATTGATCCCTGGTATGGAGATTATATTCTCTATCTCCAGACTCAACGATATCAACCCAATTCCACTCGCGATGAGCGTCATCGCATGCAGCACTAGGCTATGTATTACCTCATTTTAAATGATACCTTATATCGTCGATTCTATATTACGATCTTACCCATGAGGAAGTTGAAATCATCTTGAATGACTGCCACTCTAGAGCTTGTGGTGGTCACCTCTCTGGGTTGGCTATTGCCCAGAAAATTTTGCGTGCATGCTATTTCTCGCCTTTGATTTTCAAAGAATATATTGAATCTGTCAATAAATTCCTACCCTATCAAATGTTTACATCTAATAAGCACACCCATCCAGCTCCACTCCATCATGTCATAGAAGTTGGCCCTTTTGTGAAATGGGGCATTTACTTCGTGCATTGTAGACCTATCTCAGCCAGGGGGCATGGATACATTATTGTGGTTGTGGAATACTTTATTAAATGGGCTGAGGCTATTCCCACATATGTTGAATATAGAAAAATAGTTGTGTTGTTCCTATTTAACAATATCATTGCTAGGTTTAGGATTCCTAGGTCCATTGTGACCGATTATGGGTCACATTTCCAGAATAAGGTGATGGCAGAACTGAGTATGAATTTAGGTGGTTGAAGTGATTAACAAACCATGCTTCAACGAATGGTAGGACATGCCAAATAAAATTGGCATTTGCAAATGTTTTCTACACTTTGGGCCTATTGGACTACTGTAAAGACTTCCACTGGTTTCACACCATTTCAATTGGTGTATGGACTAGAGGCTACTCTCTCGATAGAATGCAAGATTCCTTCTCTAAAGCTTGTTGTAGAACTTTTTCCTAACACCACTATTATAGCTAGGTTTTGTTTCTAGATTACATGTTATTTCCGAAGCATTGTTTTTCATATTTCTTTTAATTTTGAGTTTGGTTTTGGGGTATTAGAATCATGAGCTTATTTTTTATTTGATTCCATGTCATTTCTTTTTAAATTTATTTTATTTTGTTAGTTTTATAGTTTTAATGGGATTATTAGGTGTATATTTTTCTAACTAGTCGAAAGAATCTATCATAAGGTTTGATCTAAGTTGAATCATATTACTTAACCCTTTGTTTTGGAGTCATGTGTCAAAAATATTTGTCAGCCAGATTCCTGTAGCACAAAAGGGAGGGACTGTGAACTAAAGCACTACAAGAAAATTGAGGCACTCAAAAAATTATAATATTAGCTCGTTGGTTGTTCAAAATAGCAAATGATGGAGTTTTTACATCTGTAAAGACAAGATGATACATGTATAGACCTTGCAATCATTATGACAAATGTACATAATAAGGTAAGGATTATGTAGGTAAATCGAAAATATATTCAGTCTCAAAGATTGGAAATTTCTTAAGCATTAATGATATCACATCCACGGAGTTTGTTCAAAGCTAGTGGCGAATTTGACAGGCATATGAGAAACTGAGAAGATCGTGGCAAATTATTAAATGACATGGGTGTAATCATGGTTGTCGAATATGGAACTGAGGACGTGAATGAGGAAAAGAGAGCATATTTTCAGCATTACAAATCATCATAGTGACAGGTATGCAACAAAACATGGAAAATGTTAACTGAATCGTGATTCGCATTGACAGAGGGATAAATCTGATAAGGGAAATTGAGAAATTACAAGTTATGGTCCTGATGTTTCTCAACTTCTAATATGTTTCTGTAGTGAGATATATTCGAGATATTTTTAACTATGTTTTGAAAGAAAGATACAGTTAGGTTTTAGTGCAGATAAATGAAGAGGAGTGGCAAAACCAACAGGGTCGATCCTTCTGACATGGGTTGGGCTAAAAGTTTTCTTGAATGTGCAATATTGTTTCCGAAAGTAGGTTGGTTTAAGTATTTTGAAATAATTGATGGTTATCATTCTAAAGTATCATATGGGTTTGCTCAAGGGTTAGAGGAAGATACAGTTCTGTTCAATACCCTAAAAATTGAGTTAACTAGAGAGCTGATAGTAGAAGCAACATATATTGCTAATGAGGGTAAATTTTGGTTTAAAAAAGTACCATTTAATTTCAATTCACAGGATTTCCTGCTGCCTGAAGTTGTAGCAGACTGGGGAAAGGGTGTGCATGTACATAATTTTAAACGTGAGTGGAGGGATCCTATTAATATTTTACAAAGTTATATAACTTGTGAAGGTAGATTTGCTTATGTGTTTAAGTATCATATCAGGTTTTTACAACACCTAAACCAAGAATCGGAGATGACTATCCCTTTCTTCTTCCTAAAGAGTCTGTAGAAAATGTCAAGTAGGGTGAAGGGACGTCAAGATCATATAAGAAATCAATTTTCTATCGTGGAATGATAAAACTAATCATTTGTAATGTGCTTCAGAAAAAAAGAAAAACTTAGGATTACTTCTTGTTTTGGTCAAGGTTCCAGAGTGAAAAAGAAGACGAGTAAAAAAAGAGACAGATGAATAAACTTCACAACCTAGTTAAAATATTGAGGAAGGAAGACATTGGTGAGTCAACAAAAGAGAATTCTCAACTAGAATCTTTAGCTCAGAAGCTCAAAGAACTTGTAGGTTGTGAATAGAGATAGATTGATGAATATAACCAGGTAGAAATTTCTGAAAATGTGTAAGAAGTCCAGGCAGCAGTTTTAGAACAGAAAGAAGAAAAAAAATCAGTTGACCTTGATTAGGATGTCAATGATATCCAAGAAAACATGGCAGATGTTTCTGTTCCAGCCGAGATTGAGTGGAGAACATACAAAATCCCAGTAAAAAAACTAAAGGAAATTCAATGGTTGAATTAAAAAGTGAAGGTGTACTAATTTCTAGTCTAAAGTTTCGTGGCAAGTCTTATGCCATGATAGGTGAGTAAAATTGGAGACCTAAACAAGACCAAAGAATACATTAAGATAGAATACGAAAAAGATTTTGAATCCCAAGTTGGCCAGGGAGAAGATTACTGTGATAGATTCAGAAGATTCCTCATCTCAAGAAAATTTAAAAGAAGATGAAGACCTGTCTGAGCAGGTAGATAATAAGAGAGAAGATTCAGTGATTGAGAAGCCTTCTCTTGTGAAAGACATAGTTAAAGAACAGTCCAAAGATTTCAGTTTTAAGGGAGATAAATCTCAAAAATTTCCTATTGCAAAAACAAAGCAGCATGAGGAGGATGATGAGGAAATTTTCAGGAAATTAAATATCCCTTGGTTATATGAGGAAACTTCTTCATTCCAAGAAGGAAAGTTCATAGACTCAGAGAATGAAAATCTTCAAAAGACAGTTAAACAATACAAGTATCAAATTGATTTTCTAAATGAAAAAAATGAAGGTTTGGTCATGGCAAACAGGAGGTTAAGAGACGATCTTGAAGATATTAACACCCATTATCAGGAGTTGATTGTGCTTTCAAAGGAAGCGTTAAAAATGAAGAGACAGACACAAAGAAAATTTGAAGAGTTAAATCAGAAAATTCAAGATTTAACTTAGCAGAATCAAGAACTATCAAAGAGGGTTGAAGACTTGGAAGCTGAGCAGCAAAGAACCAGAAGAAAATCACAAGGTCTAGAAGGGATAGCACTTCTTGCTGAAGCACCCAAAAATCTTTAAAATATCATTTTTGACAGGTGTTATATAGTCAATTTTTGTAAAATATTAATAGTATATTTTGTAAAACAATCATTTTGTAGTAGTTTCGAGAGCTGTACCTAGAAGTTAGTTATGTAGTTAAGTAATTGTTTTTACAGTTTCAAATACTTGACCTAAAGTTAGCTAGGAAATTAATAAATTGTTTTTGGGATGGAAGAAGCATAAAATAAATTAATTAGATGGTAGGAGGGTTCGATTTTTTTGCAAGGGGAGGCTCAAATTCTATTATGCCAAGCTAAGATCCAAACTCTCATGTAATTTTCTAGACTGATTATGATATATATCACTGATAAGCCCATATTATTTTCATTACTGGTTTCATTTATGATTTGTTAAATCACTCAATGTGCAATTTCGTTTCCTGTATAATGTCTTATTCATGAAATGCTTGTAGGTTGTGGGTGAAACTCAGTCACTTTTCTTTGTTCTTTCTGGATTATTTGTTATATATGGTTCATCTCAGTCTCTGATCTTTATATGATTTAGTACCTTTTTTAGCTTGTTTTATGTTACCCTCTTGTTTATGAAAATTTCAGACCAAAAACAATACAAAAAGACAGTTTTACCTTGTTTCATTTTAGAGATTGTGTTGGCTTGTTCTTCTTGTAGTCTGGAACAATTTCTGGCACTAACAACCACTATATAAGAAGAATGGTTTATGTATTTGAATAATCTTGATGAAACTCATTGTGATGCTCCTTTAGCTAATGAGGCAAACAAGCTGCAGATGAAAGCCCAATATGAAAGATATGTTTAGCCTCTCTCTTTCAATGAAGGATATATGGTCTTGACATACGACCAAAAACATGATAAGATGGGGGCAGTAAATTTGAATCTATGTGGCACAAGCCTTACATTATCAGTTGTGTTTTGGAAAAAGGTGCATATGAGTTAGTGGAGTATGATGGGATTCCCTTGGGAGAGCCCCACAATGGTCTCTACATTAAAAGATACTATGCCTAGGTCATGTAGCATAGGCTCTTTGTAAATACTGTGTATAGATTGTTGTGTGTCTTGTTTTGAAAAGTGTGGTTTTTGTGTGATATAAGATGTGTTTTCTTGCAATCCTACTTATGTATGTCCTATGTTTAATGGATAGATTACCACTTTTACCGGTTTCATGGATGATTTTAATCATTACATGTTGAATCATGCATCAATAGCTGGGGTATTGTACTCTCCTACAAGTGATCTAGTGATTTTAGGGGGTGTTTCTTTAGGTTCCTCCACCAAAAATCTCGCAGAGTATCATGCGGTGATTGGATTGTTGACGAAAGCCCTAGCCAACAATGTAAGAAAGATATAGTTAGGGTTTAGTGCAGAGAAATGAAGAGGAGTGGAAAAACCAACAGGGCCGAGCCTTCTGACATGGGTTGGGCTAAAAGTTTTCCTGAATGTGCAATATTGTTTAAGAAATCCTTATTGGTTTAAGTATTTTGAAAGAATTGATGGTTATCATTCTGAAGTATCATATGGGTTCGCTCAAGGGTTAGAGGAAGATACAGTTCTGTTCAATACCCTAAAAATTGAGTTAACTAGAGAGGCATAAGCAACAAATATTGCCGATAAGGGGTTAATTTTGGTTTTAAAAAGTACCATTTATCTTCAATTCACGGGATTTCCTGGTTCCTGAAGTTGTAGTAGATTGGGGCAAGGGTGTGCATGTATAGAATTTTAAACCTAAGTGTAATGTCCCAGGTTTTGACCTCGTTTGCATGATGAATATATTGTCATTAATCATGGTGAGGAGCTTAAGGAAAAATCCCCACCATCGATTTGGTTGTGTGTGTGTTTCGGCAATGGGGATAGTTGCCGATGGTTATCGTGCCATTTGGCACATTATAATTCGGCATCATGTAAATACGCACATCAATTAAAACTAAAACCACAACCAACTACGTCAGTGCAATGTTGAATGAAAAGGGCATGGTTCCAAAGGATAAGGGGTGGGGGATGTCAAACCTTAGTCTATGGGGGAACAACCCATGTTTTATCACCTTTGTTTGTTTTTCCACCTTTCTTGTCTCACCCAACTGTTTTGATGTCTTGATGGAGGTAGTTGGGGCAATTATTTTTTTGGGAGTGGGGTGGCAAGACTGTCAGTCCTTTTCCCACACGCCCACTCCACCCACGACTACATTCAATTCCTCCATCTTCTCCAGGACACCATTCTTCCCTGGCAGCTCACTCTCACGGCGAGGTCGGTTCTAGTCTCCTCACGCACCAGTCGGGGGGGGGGGATCTCTTGGTTGTTCCCATATTTTGCTGGCCGCATCCTTTATCCTCATGCATAGGAGTTCTCCGTCAGTTTTCCTCATGCAAGGAGTGGGTGAAATCGTGGCTGTCACTCAGGATTTCGGGTGAAGGAGCCGTTCATGCTCTGGGTTGTGTGCCTGTGTGTTTCACACCAGTTCAGTGGTAAGTATATGTTCCCCATGTCGATTGTGGCGGTGTATGCTGTCAACTGTGGTCTGCAGTTGTGTTCTCCTCCTGTCCATGTCAAGAGTCTATTTCTCTCCATTATCGAACTGTGTATAGTTGCCATCGTTTGCACTGTGAGTGGTGGCTGTTGATTGCCACAGTCGTTGGCTGAGTCTCCCATGGCTATGCTGGGAGTGCTGGTTACTATTCACTGTGGGCTATGAATTGCTGTCATCATCCATTGTGTGTTTGGGCTGCGGTTATTCCCCTGGTTTTGGGTTGCAGTGAGTTGTTTTGGCCACGTTAGGGCCAAGAAAAACTCTGAGTTGCCTTGTGGGCTTAAGCTGTGACTCACCTTTCGTTTGGGACTGTCACCGGTTGACTTTCCCTCTTCACGGGGCTATGAAGGGATTTTTATGCTGCGGGTATGTAGTTGTTGGTCTTCGGACTGTGCTGGCTTGGCCGACTGTGGAAGGCCTGGTAAACCCAGCGGTGTGGGTTTGGCTGTTGTGTCCCTTGGCTATGTGTGAGCCTGCTTTGACCCTTATCCTTGGAGGAATCATGCCCAGCTTGGGGGTGGCAGCGTTGCTGAGAGATTGATGAGCACGCTGGCCTATGGTTGGGTGGAACGTTGCATCGACGTAGCTGGTTGCGGGGTTCTCCATCCAAAAGATGATTAATCTTGGCTGTTTTGTCTCTGCAATTCATATCTATTGTATAATGAATCATGATGAACATGTGAATGTTGTTTATGTATATGTTTGCTTCCGCGGTGTGATTGAAGATTTATCCATTGAGTAAATTGTGCCTGTATGGTGATGGATTATTCCTCTTAGCCTGCATTTGGTTATCTAATATGAATTATGATTAAGCTTTTAACTCAGCATTTATCCTTGTTTATGTTCATGGGGCTGTTTTCCCGGCTCTTGTGGTGTCCGTCGCGTCCTCTTCGCCGGTCTGAGGGATGGGGACATGATAGTATGGTATCAGAGAAAAGGTTACAACAATGGACCTCTATGGGCTATGAAGGATGTAGCGACAGAAGGTAGAATTACCTTCTCTGTCCAGCAGAACAGTAGTAAACTTCAAAAATTTTACATAAGTGTTGAACAGTCAGCGGGCCACTAGAGGAAGTGAACTTCCGCCGTTGTGGAAGGAGAAATGACTAGGTGCTCGACGGAAAAGTCCTCCGATCGCCAACAACGTTGAGGAGAAAAAAGGCTCGAAGTCGTTGACTATCAGAGGAAGAAAGTGCTTGCGCATCCGCCATTGCGGAAGCCAAAGTCATTTGGCTTCCGATGTAAACAGCTGTCGATCGAAAGAGGAAATGGTTTGCACGTCCGCCGTTGCGGAAGAAGAAGCAACTAGGCATCCGATGGGAAAATCGTCTGACTGCCGACATGTGTTATATTCGGCAGAAAGAAGAAAGACAAAATTTTGAAAAATTTGTCTAAGTGTTCCCTATTAATTCTTGCACATGATCTAGGAACTAAGAATCAAAATCATCAAAGAATTATTAACAAATACTCATGAATTTGAAATAACTGGAACCAGAATGGTTTCCTCTCTGTATATTTAATAAACAATAAAGGGTTACAATTTCCATGCTGAGCAATGGCTTAACTCCATGAAGAATTCGAATACCTAAGGGACAATTCGAATTCAATGAGTGAGTCTAGCTTAACTGACTCTTTTCCATGCAATCTCACTCAGTTAACCACTTGACTAAAACCCTAATTGACTCACCAAACCCTAACTGAAGTCGGAGTGTAATAAATGACTGAATCTCAACTGAAGGAGATCAAACACATGTCATAGAAATCCAACCATCAAGTGCTAGTCCTGCATGACTCCAATGAACCCTGATGAAGTTAACTGAAGCTGAACTGACCATCAGAAGTTGGTGGAGGTGCCTTGTTGACTCCAGTTCATTAAATAATAATAAATATTCATTAAATAATATATTTAATGAATGGAAGCGCCTTAACTGACTGTAACTGACTGGTTGAACTGATTGTAACCACCAGTTAGCAATTAGGTGCATTAATATCACTCAGATCACCCCTGGAGTGCTCCAGTTAGCCTCCTTGACTGTAGAATAAGGCTAAGTTAGCGTCCTTGACTGTAGGAAGGCGTGGGTGTGACTGTATGATGGCAATTAATGCTCCACTGATGTTAATTAAACTTAGGATAGTGGTTTAACTAGGCCAATTTGACCGAAAGAGTGTGTATGATGGTAGATGTCTTCAACACCCCCCCTTAAGCTATACTCAGGAAGAGTTAGAAAAAATAGATGCATAAAATGCTAGGGCCCTGGAAACAAAGGCCATAGGTCACCCTGTACAATAAAGTAACTGCTTAATATAACCAAGGAAACAGGGAAAACCTCATGGGAAAAATACCCCCCCTCAAACTAAGCAGTAAATCAAGAATTGGTTCTTCTATGCAGCAGCATCCTGAGACTGTGCATGTGAACCTCTGAATCCAAACTAAATGAATATGTCTGGAGGAATCTTCCACTTTGGAAGAAGAACAATGCACTCAACTGATTCAGAAATATAAACAGCTGCACGGTGAAAACTAGACCCATGTAGAGCAACTAAAATCATCTGAAGAGAGAGCAAAGGTTCTTGAG